>JAQGBX010008268.1:0-10666 GCA_034698745.1 Megaphyllum sjaelandicum
CTTGACCCCCCTACCATATGGCATTTAGTTGCTGACTGTAGGGTACTGAGTTGAATTGAATTGAATTGAATTGAATTTAATGGCATTTAGGTTGGTGATTTGAAAAACAATTGTCTTGTTTGTCTTAGAACTTCCCCAAAACGCGCCTGCCATTATACTTCCATGGTCCACATACTGTACATACATGTACATAACTCATCTGTAGTGCATCTAATTCATGTCTAATTCGAAGGATATACTTCATGGATCAGGGATATTAGAGATTATGGAAATGGTAAAGTGGAGACAGAAACGTGCGGAGATGATACAGGTAGAGAAAATCGAATAGAAAAATAAAATGAGTCATCACATTGGCGTGAAAAATTTAAAATTCCATCACTAGCGATGCACAACTTCTTTGTTCATGATCTCTGGCTTTTCGATTCATTGCGATTGAAAAGAAAGAACAAAAAAACAGCCACGTTTTCAAAAAAATAAATACAACCGAAACGCAAACATTTGAGCTTCAATGAGATTTTGAGAGAGGACAAACAATTAGTATTCTGAGTAAAAGGCTGAGGGAACGAATTCCTCGTGTCTTAACGGCAATTAATAATTTACAAAGCTGCATCAGGGTTCTTCCTCGCTCACTCAACACTTATTAAAACGTATGTTAAGAGTTAATGAAGTGATCTCTCACTGAAGAATAGCAAAGACACGGAGAAAGACAAGAAATGCTACGCGACGTGGCGCCCGTGTTGTCCTCAAGTGTTTTCCCTCAACGCTCCAGCCACTAGGTGGCGCTTTGGGAATGAGAAGAAAAGCAACTTACGTGGGGTCAGCGCGCACCACTGGCCATCATACGTATTTGCTCGACAGCTGCTTCGCCAGTTCGGTATATTTGAGAAACTTGGAGTGAGGGCTCTCGTCTTGGGTGGAGGTAGAAGAGACGCTCTTCAGGGGGGATTTACAGGAGGAGGAGTTGGGAGAGGTGGCGGACTCGGCCAGGGCGCACTTACTGGAGACGGTGACCAAGGAGGACAGGGAATTCTTGAGGGCGCCAGGGCCGCAAGAGGTGGTGACCGTGGAAGTGGTGACGGTGGACGCCGAGGTGGCGCTACTGTTCGCGGCGGCCGGTGGCGACAGTTCCGGCAGGGCGCCATCCTTGATGAAATGCATCTTGGAGAGATGATGCCTGTACGCGCCTTTGGAGATAAAGGGGGTATCACAGAACGCGCACTTCAGAATGGAATCACTGGGCGCGGTGTCGTTGCAGGCCCAACTGAATGCCAAGATGGTCCCGGAGTTGTTGGCGGTGGTGGTGGCGCTGCTGGTGCTGCTCAGCAACATGGCGGCAGAGGTGGAGGACGGTGACACGGTGCCGGATCCCACGATGCTCGTCGACGTTGACGTTGTCCCTTTCGACAAAGACACGTTGGTTTTGTCCAACAGTTTCTGCAGTTCCCTCAGGGGATGGTCACTGCAAGACGGGCTGGTGGGGGACGGAGACGAGCACACCAGCGACAAGGTTCCTCCACCCTCGTTGACGGCGCTGCCCCTAGCACCTCCCAGAGTTCCGTGACTGCTGCTGCTGCACGTGGACGCCGGGCTATGGAGAGATCTTGCCGGACTGGCCTCTCTCTTCAGAGCGGTGATGGAGGAAGGCGACAGCCGCACGGCAACCACCGGGTCGTGGAGGCCCTTTGGAGCTGCGTCCTTCCCGGCGCTGCAAATGCTATTGGGACTAGAAAGACAATCCTCCTTTCTGCTCTTGTCCTCCTCATCGACACCATCGTCTTCGTCATCGCCATAATCCTCCTCATCCACCTCTTCTCGTTTCCGGTCCTCATCGGACTCCCTAGTCTTGTCGGCCCTTTTCTGGCGTCGCCTTCTGTGCCTCTCTCTGGCCGTCTCCAGGTATCCTTCCCGCTTCCTCTCCTTGTCTTCCTTGGACGATGGCGTGCGTCTTCCTCCTTTGGAATGTTGAGCTGGGCTGCATCTCCTCTCGCGTTCTGCGTCGCTGCCCCCGACCATGTTTTTCTTCTGGGGCACGGGACTGTGGGGCATGGGCGTTGGGGTGGTGCTGGTGGTGAGGCTGGCACCCACCGGAGTGCCGCTGTTACTCCCACTGCCCACGTACACCTGCCGGTTGCGCTTGCTCTCAAAGCTCTTTTCGATCAGCCTTTCGATGGCGTTCAGCACGGAAGGGGCCTCTGGGACTTCCATCTGTCCGTTGGGATGCGTGGGGGGAAGGGGATGGTGAGACGCCAAAGACGGAGATGGGGTAGAGTGCTCCCTTTTAAGCGGAGATCCGCTCTCCCTGCCGCTCTTCCGGTCGGGCGCTGGCAGCGGTGCGGAAGTTCCGGACATTGGTGGACCGGCCATGGAGGACGCCGCAGTGGGCAAGGAGGGCGAAGCCGCTTTCGGAACCTCTCTGGAACTGGTGACGGACTGCCCACCGACGCACAGGCGGATATGCTCGACGAAGGACTGCGTGTCGATCTTCTTGCCACACTTTTCGCACGTGATCCTTCCGTTGCTCCCCTCCAAGGACCCTCCGCCACGCCTTCCATCGCGAGATTCTCCATGGCCCTTGCTGAGCTCGTTCTGCGCTCTCTCCAGCTCCAGGAGCTTCCTCACCGGAAGTGATTTCTTGCGCTTCTCGCGCGTCTGCCGCCTGCGGCCGCCGTTCTCTGTAATGGACCGCAGGATGTGCTCCTTGTAGTGCGAGTTCTTGACCATGTGGTTGCTGAGCTCCTTGAGGCTGCTGAAGGCCTGATCGCATACCTTGCAGGTGAGCACGGCGTTGACGTGCGCCTGGTTGGAGCAGCGGTCCTCCGGCGACTTCCAAGAAATGATCTGCTCTTGGCTGATGATGTTGGTGTAGTGCTGCGTCTGCTGCATATGCGTCGTCATCTCGGCCAGCGTCTTGAAGCTCTGGCCGCACCACATGCACTTGAGAATCTGCTTGGTCTGCTCGGCCCCTTTGCCCAACCAGACGTCCTGGCCACGCACCAGCTTCCTGGGCATCGGGATGGACTCCTTCATCAGCACGTTACTCTGCTGCTCGTCTGAACAACTGTTGGCGGTGCTCTTGCCGGCCCCAGAACCGCTAGGAGAAGATGACTGTCCATGGGCTGACGCAGAGTTGCTGTTGTTCACAGTTTGGCCTCCGCTATTGGTATTCCCGCCCATGGCCATGAGCGACCGGTGCGAGGACCCTTGCGGTGGCATGGGAGGAGGAATGGGCGACTGGTGCAAGTGCATGCCGCAGTGCCTTGCCTCCTTCATGTGGGTAGTCATCTCGTCCAGTGAGCGAAAGGACTTGCGGCACCACACGCACTTGAGCACATCCTTGGCCTGCTCGGCGCCACGGCTCAACCAGTGACTCTGCCAGGCGTTGTGCCGACCGCAAGGGCTCGTGGACGTGGTGGAGCGATGCGCTGATGGCGATGGAGCAGACGGGGAGGACTGGGGGTGATGGTGGTGAGCATGATGATGAGGGTGATGCTGATGGTGGACTTGAGAGTGGGCAATGTCACTGGAGGAATGGGAGTGCGGATGAGTATTGGACGCTCCCGGAGTGGCGGCTATCGAAGACGAGGAGGACGAGGGGGAAGGGGAGGAAGCAGGGGTGCTGTGGCAACTCTTGACGCCGCCATTCCACACTGGTATTTCCACGCCACTGTTGGGAGATGCGGACGGGCTGAAGCGAAACGGAAACTGCGTCGACCAGGGCCCGGAAGTCTTGGACGCCGAAGAGTTGTCCAGCCGCAATGCTTTACTGCGATGATGAGAGTGCGACTGGGCGGCGCCTTGAGAAGCCGACGACCCAAAAGGCTGCATCTCTGCCCTCCTCAGAGGCCTTTTCCTGGACACGGACAAGTCCAAAGGGGCATCGTCGTCTTCGTCCATGTCCTCAGCGCCCATCAACTGCATGCTTTCTCTCATCAGCCTGTCGCAATCACCTTCCTTGGTAGGTGACTTCTTGACGCTGAAGTCCAAAGGGCCATCCTGCTCTATCTCATCTTCGTCAGCCTCCTGTGAGAGCCTTGCCTCCTGATAGTCACGCAGCCTTCGTTCTCCGAGCCGGATGTCCTCGCCATCTTCTTCGAAGTCCTCCTCCTTGATGTGGGAAGGGGTGCACACTATGGCCGACACCGGCGACACCAGAGGCACTGGGGCCAGGGGAGCTTGCAGCAGGTTTAACGGCACGGGTGAGCGTGGAGAGGATACCGGAAGCGTCGGACTGGGACTTCTGGCATCTGCCGGCACCAGACCGCAGTCCCCAGCGTCCATAGCGCCATCTAACGGGTCTTTGGTTAGCGTGCTTTCAGGTTGTACGCCATCGCAATCACCAAGGTCAACTTTATGTATAGTCTTATCGTCTACCTGGTCTTCATCGTCCTCGTCCCCATCGACCTCTTGCATATTTGGGAACCGGATGCTGGACAAATCTTTCTTCTTCTTGGTGCCGCTGTCGTCCCTCTTCTCCGTCACTTCATCATCCTCCTCGTCGGGGTTGGCCGTGGAATCTTCCTCGTCCGACGTCCTATCTTTGGACGATGGGCCGAGACTCAGCACATCATCGCCATTGCCGTCTTCATCTTTTGCTCTTTCATTCGAGCTTTCCTCCCCTAAAAAACAAACGAAAATGCACCATTTAGTAAAACGGTAACCACTTTCATAATGAGTGCCCATGGGCCATATACGGTAAATTATAGGCGGAACATTTGCTCAATTTAGTATTGATATACAGTAAATGCTGTTTCGTTTCGGAGGTGGCGCTGAGATGCGCATCAATGCCACTGCCAAAAATCCTTTCACAGGATCATTAAAAAGCTTACACCAGTTGAAGAACGAGTTAGATTTTCAAAGCCAGTTGTTGTATTTACAAGTTTTATCGTACAACTGCTTTCGAACGTTATCTCATCAGATGCAACAATGGACCTTATGCAGAGTTACGCATGGGGGCTACATCACGTGATCTTTTCGTCGAATAAACAATTAAAGAACGTGCCTCTGCATTTCTTATTTCTCATTTTTCATTTCGAGGACATTCCTGACAAGTCAAGACAAGACACCCAACAAGTTTTTCAGATTCATTCCTTATAAGAAACGTCGAAGGTTTTGCTTTCCAAAAATGAACAAATCAGAGGAGTTTGCGCGTTAGCACCGCATGCACGAAGCCCTTTCAGCGCCATGCAAATTGAGTCGCCAAAGAGCCTGGCCGTAATTAATGGCCTTAGTAGGAAGCTGAGGAGGACTTAGGATGACAAGATAGAGTGCGTTATCAAATCATCTTTTTCCACGAGTTCAGAAGCGTAACAAAAGGGTGGTTTTGATTTGCGCTCTACATTCGCGCAAAGCGCGTTTTAAATATCCTGTAAATAGTTCCTATAAAATTTAATAAGCTCATTTTAGTATCTCATTGTCTCCAGCTAAGTATCGTTTTGGGTGTAAAAGGGTTACAGAGGTCGCTTTGGCTTCGTAGGCAAGCAGCGTGCGGCTTTTGTGCTTCCATTGAATTAGATTATGATATTTCAAATCCTAAACTTATCTTCGGATTACACATCATTTCCCTTCGCGCGCTGCCATCTTGGTGCCCTAGCCATCTTCCGCCAAAGGTTAATCATTTGATATTCGCACTTTCTTGGTTAAGCCCTAAATCAGAGTCCTTTAATGAGGGGGGGAGAAGCTGCGCCTATCACTCCCTAGCCATCTTGTCGACCAGAAGATGTTCAACAGCACTTTTCCAGAGCTTCCTATTCACTTTGTCTGCCATCTATCGCCGAGTCCCTCGGTGATGTTTAACCCCATCTTTCACTCCCGTGTCATCGAATTTATCCCCCTTTTTCCTAGCCCACACAAGACAATTTATCTCAATTTGCCTACTCGTGTGCCAGCGAAATGCAGCCAAAATGGACCTAAAAAATATCTGGGGAATGGGGAGAAGAAAAAAAAAAACGATACGAGGGGACTCAAAAAACAAACTGCACTTGAACCTAGGGCGATAGGCCCTGGCGGGATCAATAAAAAGTGTCCATGGTATGCTGTTCCTCCCCCGTCCTTCTCGAAAACGCGCTTCAATGGTTTTTTATATTGTATTTGGTATTTCTTTTTCTAATTATTGACAAGAGCACGCTCTTCAAGTGTGATAAAGATCATAAATTTCTTATCAACTATTCGGCCGCAGCTCGTACCAATGTCGAATAAATGTAACTGCATACTGACCAATATCTAAATCATGTATCATAGTTCGTATGGTCTTTCATCAACAATTTTTAAGCAATGCTTAAACTAAAAATTCATCATGGCTGGTCACAATACAGGATTCTCCCAGAAATTTCATTTTCAACCTACCTGGCTTTTCCAGATTTAAAAAAAATATTCCTGGTCAATGACAATATCAAAATTAACATATGACAATGTTATCCAAATTATCTTTTTGCCAATGTTGTCCACAATTTCGTAAAATTTACTTATTTCACACATTTAGCATAAAAAAGTTTTCAAAATTTGAAAAAATTGTATTCGGAAAACGGGCTAAATTTTTCAAGATTGTCTTTGGACAAGATCGAAAATTTTGAAAATTTGTCCTCGGAATAGGTTAAAAACTTTGTAATTCCTCGGAAAATGTTTAAAAGGTGGCAAATGCTTGGAATAACCACGTGGAAATATTAATTGTGGGTTGTGACAACATAAATGCGTTGAATTTCCCTGACTTTTTCAAAATAAGTCATTCTTCCCAGACATTTTCAAGTCATTATCAAGTTCCCTTACTTTTCCAGGTCTTCCACGATCTGGGGGAGCCCTGCAATACAGTGTGTACAATGTAGTGTTATGATAAGCAGTAGTTTATTCTCTAATTTTCTCTGACGCTAATCTGGTTTTAATACGATGAGTACGTGCTGGTATTTTGCATAGAAGGAAGCAAAGAAATTTTGTAAAGAGGATATTAAAATCCCTTATCAATTTAAAACATAACTTGTGTTGAGAAGCCTACTGTATTCTGCACATTCGTAAAACTTCATCGCAGACAAATCATCATAGGATATTACAAAATTCTGATAAAAAAACAACCATGGAGTATATTATTTGATTATAAAAAAAAACAGAGAAATAAAAAAGATATTATTGGATGTATGCTTCTACAAGCATCATTGGCGGATCAAAGACGCTGCCACCAAGAGACGTTGCATTTCTTGCAGCGGAAGGAGGCTGCTGGGACTCGCTGCATTTCTTACAGAATGACTGACAAGTGCTAAGCGATATCTTGTAATGCAAAAGTCGTGTTAGGGGGAGTCCCTTAAGTAAGTGCACCTCAGTGCTCGTTACCCTTTTCAAAAACACAAAACCTCGAGTGAAGCGGTGACGAGGGAATTTATTTTATTCTTTTTCGTTTTTACACACATTGAAAGATATAAGGTTAACTGAAAAAATTAAGAAAGCAATCTGTCTTCGAAGGTTGAATGCGTCAAAAGGTTTTGTTCCAACCCCCACGACCTTAAAAACACATCAGGCCAATTTGAACGAAGGCCCCCCAAGACCCCACGTTTTCCGAACATTTTCGGTCTGTCCAATGGAAATCGGGAGAACAAATTCTCCAGTGATGTCAGACGAAGGAACTGATTTTTTATGTTATACCTACAGTCGATGAATTTCGATAAAACAAGCAGCGAGAAAATGTGCAGTTTTTCACTAAGAGACGGTCAACCGAGAGAGTCTGCGACCAATATGACCAGTCTATGAGTAATATTACGAACTGAAGATATTCTTACAAGTAAGGACCACTACAAGTTTCAAAGTAATCAAGATGATGGTATTCATAAATACTATACTATTTTTTTAACATTTATTTAATAGTTTTATTTTATTGGAAGATTGAAAGTTTTTAATACGAAAGCCGACAACGTACCAGGGGTGTTCATTAAGTTCTCGCTATCATTAAAAAAACGGCTGTAAGGATTTTAATGAAATTTGGTAGAGAAATACATATAAGCGTCATCTATTATTAAAAAAAAACATTTTAGGGGATGCAATTTTCCTAATCTACTGGCAGGGAGTGTATGTCTCGCCCCCAAAACGTTTAAGTCAAAGCATTTATTACTGAAACTGGCCGTCAGCTTAACTCTGAGCATCTTTCACAGTTTTCTGGCATTTCTGAACTTTTCAATCCTCTCATAGACCGAACGTTTGACATTACTCGGACCTTAAACATTTCATAAATTTCTGCTCCTGAAATGTCTTTAAAAGTTTAAAAAACTAACAATAGATTACTGCTGAGCTACTATAACTCCTCAGAGTCCATCTTTGCATTCAAATTGTAAGCACGTGTAATTTTTAAAACATACATTTCAATGATGAAATATGTTCAGGAATGATGGAAGAATTTTCCAAAAAATTTCATAAAAATCCATAGCCACTTTTTTAAATGATTGCGGAAACTTTATGAACACCCCTCGTATAAGTCAAGTTGCATTACCTATCTTGCATATTTGCTGTTATTTTCAAACATTTCCTTAATTTCCCACAGCATAGATTCATATCCAGTGAAATTCACCGTATTCTGATACTGTGATCTTAACAGTAGCGAGCCATTGAAGAGTATCTCCGAAATCCTGACTAGAACTGCGGTATCATTATAATTTCTCCAACTTGCATAAAAGAATAAAAAATAATATTAGCGCGAGGAATAAAACGAAGAAATAACCTCGTTTCTGCGTTTTAAACACGTCTTTCACCGCAATTTCTAACAATTCCTCGAGGAACCAAGAGTGACTCAATTGCTCAACCTTCGAGCATGCAAGAGGAAACAAGCTTCCAAAATCCAGGTCGTTGAAGAAGGACCAAAACAAGGTTCCAAAATCCAGTTTTCTTGGTCGATAAAGAAGAGACCAACGTAACAATGAAGGTCTTTGTAAAAAAAAATCATTGCAAATGATTGAGGAAGACGGTCCTTAATTTTAATACGAAATCTATGTTGGTGACAGACTTTGAAAATGGCCGTTCGTTCTATTGGCAAAGGGATACAATAAAAGGAGGGTAGGGACGTCGAAGGGGGTGATTGGAAGTGGCATTAGTGATATGTTTTACGAAAAATAATTTATCTGGGTTTGCGTTAAAAGATTATGTTCTGGGAGAAAGACGCAGGGCGGTGGTCGAGCCAAGGTTTTGGACGTGCAAAGGCAGTGGTCAGTTCTGAGGTCGGCTCGGGAACGGTCATCAGCAGCATCTGGAGTCAAGACAAGAACCATTGTCGTTATTATAATCGCCGAGATGAGCGGGGCACCAGATGATGCTGACGGGTCAAACTGGCCACTGGCCATCCGAAGCCATTTTTCCACCGGCTAAAAATTCCATCCAGAGAAATAGTACTTCTCGGTTTCGTGATGTTGATTTGCTAAGATGGCGGGGAATTAAGTGGACCGCACATTTTAGAAGAATTTCCATATTTCACAAGCCTTTAATTAATGGATGGTCAGTCTGGATAATATAAATTGCGGTAAAACAAAATATTGGCCATGGTCTACGCTTTGCCATAGCCAACCGGAAGCGCTCTGGAGATGATAGCGTATATGAAAACGTTGATGGAACGTCATCCATATGACAAACCGGTTAAACAATTGAAGTTTTGGAAAAAATTTAGAAATAAAGTAACGTGAAATAATTCCCAATTATAAGTATTCCAATATTACCTCATAGTTTCCTACTCCCAAGTCAGATTTAGACCGATTGGCAACGACTCTTGAAAGATCCATACATTAAATTGTCGACCAGAAGTCAGAACTCAAAAACTGTCATTGTATTAAAATATAGCAAGATGACCGAAAAAATGCCGTCGTTTTGTGACGTGTTTCCGAATTAGTCATTTTTTTAAAAAAAATAATTAAATATGAAGTCGCTTCTATTTAACATGTTTCCGAAAAAAAAAACGTCAGTTAAGGACGTCACTTATGACTTAAAAAAGACGTCAAAATATCCCTCCTTTTTGACGTCATCAAAACATGACGTCGTTTACTGACGTGTTTCTGAATGGCCATTTTTCTTCTGAAAAATCGCCAAAAAATGACGTCATTTGCTGACATATTTCTGAGTGGTCATTTTTCTTCTGAAAAATAAAAAAATGAATGACGTCATTTTCCGCCGTGTTTCTGAATTGGTCATTTATTAGAAAAAAATACCAAAAATGACGTCATTTTCTGAGGTAGTCCTATTTCCGAGTGGTCATTTTTCTTCTGAAAAATAACCAAAAAATGACGTCATTTTCTGCCGTGTTTCTGCTTTCGCAATCCTTTTTTGGTCAGCTTGTAACGTGGGGAAACTGTCAATTAACCGAAAATGGTAAACTAAGATGTGTCGATGTTCCGACTCGACGTCTTAAACCAAAAGTGAAGATTTTTGAGTTGTGTCACTTCAGAAGCTAGGAAGCGCTACACTGATTTAATTCTGCACGTTGCATAATTAGTGTTTTTCAGAAACTTTGAAATCCAGTTTAATAAGCATAGACAAAAGTACTGCCGGTTTGAGTAGAAACTATGCGTTAAAGAGTTTAAAATGTTGGACAGAGTATATCTGTCGTCTGTTAAGAGATTTAATATTGGAATTATTACACTGCAGCCAGTGTCAGCAGTTAGCGCAAAGAAAAGAGGGGGTGGGGGGATAATGGCGCGTGCCCGTATTGCTG
>JAQGBX010008269.1:0-10664 GCA_034698745.1 Megaphyllum sjaelandicum
AACATTACTAAAGCAAACATCCCTGCCTAAGAAGGGCTGAGTCCCTTGGGGCATTATCATTGTTGTTGTTGTTGTTGAGTTATAAACTACAACAGGACTTTGCATCCACTCCTAAAAGATCATTGAGATCAAACCTCAGACGAAAGAACTGTGTTAACAATTAAAAGTATAGATAATTTGTTAAAATCAGATTTGGAAACGTTGTGGATAATTCACCTAATTTAACTGTTGGTCTGTCTCACAGTATACGTAATATAAGTATGTGCATTCTGTGTCGGCCCTTTAATGTTTTGGTGCCGAAAACTCTGCAGCACAGCCCTGTATGCCCGCACAGAAAAATTAAGCGGGTTAACTCACGGTTTTTGACTAGTGTCTAACTCATGGTTTTCACTCATGGTCAACTCAGGGGAAATGTTCACCGTTCCGCCTAGTTCACCAGCTCGAAACTAATAGTGGACCACATTTCCAAAACAGTGCGAACACATGTTTTAAAAACTAATAGTTGACTAATGCCATACTCAGCTAATTTATTAGATTATTTGGATATGAGAATGACCGAACAAACTAGCAGTTGGCCACATTTCAAAAACAGTGCCAATTCATGTTAAAAAATTTTAGTTTACTAGTGTCATACTCATCTGATTTATTTGACTAGATAGAGATGAGTT
Organism: Megaphyllum sjaelandicum; assembly: GCA_034698745.1. Taxonomy (NCBI): domain Eukaryota; kingdom Metazoa; phylum Arthropoda; class Diplopoda; order Julida; family Julidae; genus Megaphyllum; species Megaphyllum sjaelandicum. The sequence continues at coordinate 669 of JAQGBX010008269.1, forward strand.
GACCACGTTTTCGAAACATTGCCAACACATGTTAACTCTCAATAACATACATACAGTATACAGAATTTGTAATAAAATAAATAATTAGTTTTTACCTGGTTTTGATCCTGCAACCTTCCATTCCTAGAGCCATCAGACTATCCACTGCACTATCGAGACTTTCTTGTTAAGAGCATCTATTTAATAGACGTCTTTTTTAACCAAAATATTAGGTCATTGTGTCCTTTCTTTTTGGTCAAAATGACGTCAAAAAGATTTTTGAATCAATCTCCTGGACATCTGAAATTTCCAGACTCGCATGAATTTCTGGGAAGAAAAAAATTAAGTTTGTTTTTAATTACTGTTATTACGATAATTACCATCCTCAGATATGATACTCGTAAATTAGTTGAAATGAGTGAATGCTCTATATTTGAAACATTGCGATCGATTCTTGCAAAAATTTTAAATATTCACAGCAATTCAAAAGTTTTAAAATAAGAAAACTGCATTATTCATACAGGGTTTTCCCAGGAATTTCAGATCATTTTTAACTTTCCTGACTATTACAGGGTTTTAAACAAATTTCCATAACCTTGAGCAATTCCAAAATTAACATATGCCAAGATTATCAACAATTTTCAATGACAATTTTAATAAATTTTAAAATAAAAAAATTGACAAATTTTCGCGCGATTTTTGCATTCGGAAAATTTAGAAAACCTTTAATGTGAAAAAATCAGAATTTTGCAAATGCCCTTGGAATCTGTTGAAAATTCGACAAACTTCTCCTCAGAAACTGTTAGAAATTTGACAAATTTGTGCTGGAAAAGTTTGGAAATCTTGCAAATTTATACTGTTTTCGTCCTCGAAAACAGTTTAAAATTTATCCTTTGAATATAATGAAAATTTTGCAAATTTATACTAGGAGAATTTGAAAAAGTTGGCAAAATGGCATGAGCTAACCATGTGAACACATTAATTTTGGATTGTGACAACATTAATACGTTGAATTTCCCTGACTTTCTAAAAACAAGTCATTCTTCCCTGACTTTTCCAGGTCTGGGGGAACCCTGAATAACAACACTGCCTTTACAACTCATAATTCAGATTCGTTATCCGAAACCAGAAATCTTTATAAAATCTTCGTCTTACTAGAAAGTATTGCGTGCACTTTTTTTAAAAATCAAAACCTGGCTTGCACTGCAAACAACTTAAGCATCGAACAACAAACATGTAGATAAAATGTATTGGAAAAACTCATCGCTGCATTATAATACACAAATCTCAATAAAATGTAAAATATCAATGTAAAACGCAAGATGTACAAACCTTTATTTGAACCCTACGACATATGATTTTTAGCTTGTTATTACATTTAAGAGTCTAACAAAAAAAATATATATATAAACATTTTAACTTTTTCTCCCTGCCTATATATGTAAATACCAGTTTGACGGGGGGAAAAAAGAAATCGTACGACAATATACAATAATAGGTTTTGTTCATTTAGTATTGTAGTATATTATAATTGAAAGCAATTGAGGTAAACTAAGATATTTATAAAAGGTAAAGGTTATAATATCAGGGTTTCAAATCCCTCCGTGAATTCATTCGGATAACTGACTTTGAACAAGTTTAAGCATAAATTAATAACAATAAAATAAGATTGTACAGCCATTTTAAGGTATAATAAAGACCACTTTTACATCCTGCCACCAAAACAATCCGTTTTTTTCAATTATTTTAGAGCAATACTTTCTTCTACGAGAAACTCCTAGTGGCGCAATTCTCAAAAAAATTTTTAGAACCTATTTCTAGACAAAAATAAATATTTTCGATATATAACAATTGGAAATAACCAAGAATTAGAAATTTCACATTTTTAAATTAATTAACAACTTCATTTTACACCTGGTTCATCACTAGCCGAGGCTTTTTAAAATTAAAATGAAATTTAAAAATTGATTGATAATGAATGCGTAGGGCATTTGAAAATTACGAATATTCCCATTTCTTAGTAATTTTCCTTCGTCGCTTATTTAAAAATGACAATTATCAAAAATATTTAATTTCTTGCCGGAAACTGTTTCTCGTAGCGAATGCATTACTAAGACATGTCACGATGTTATAACGACATTTAACCTGGATTATCTAATTGCAATCGAGCACAAAACCTGCAAAACTGCTTTCAAATTTATGTTACTAATAGATAAGAAAAAAATTAATTAGTTGGAAGATGAAGAAATAGAAAAGAAGTCAATTAAGTAGAAGGCATAGATAGTTTGCTTTAAATAAGCAAAACCTTGTGATGAGGTATATTTTTTCATCTAATTGTAGAAGTAGTGCAACTGGTCATAGTTAGGAATCTTAGGGTTCCCCAAGAAATTCCAAATTTAATTTCTCATACGTTTTCACATTTTCCATATTAACAACAATTTTAACAATTGTATTTCAAAATTAACATAGTAAAATTGTGCTTCGAAACATAGAGTAGTAACAATTTACAAAAGTAGAATGACAATATTTGGAAAATTTTACAAATTTATCATCGAAATAGTAAACTGCCGAAAATTTTACAAATCTTTACTCGAAAATGGCTGAAAAGTTTCAATTTTGTGTTGGAAAATGTTGAGAATTTTGAAAATTTATATTACAAAATTTGTGCAAATTTGTCCTCGGAAACTGTTGCCAAATTTTGCAAGTTTGTCATGAGAAAAGATCGAAAATTTCGCAAATTGGACTTAGGGAAAACGAGGAAAAGTTTGCAAATTTGTCCTCGGAAACTGTTGGAAATTTTGCAAAATTGTCTTCGAAAACACGCTAAGAATTGTGCAAATTTACCCTCGGAATAGGTCAAACGAAAACTGACGTCAATTGGAAAACATGATGTCATTTTTTGGTTATTTTTATTCGTAAATATGACCACTTTAAAACATGTCAGCAAAAGACATCATTTTTTGGCAATTTGTTTTCCTAAATTGACATTTTTAAAAGCACATGCATCAGATGACGTTATTTGTGATTGACGTTATGTGTATTAATAGACATCCTGTATAGGAGTCGAGATACAACCGGAAATGCTCTGTACGGCTACTTCTATGTGCGCTGTAAGGTGATTCGAAACATGATAAGGGGCAGCTAAAGCGGCAGGCAATGCGGCCGGCTTTGGTGTGCTGCAGGAAGCCCTTGGAAGACGATGAAGGGGGAGCTTTCCTAGCATGCCCTGTTGTTAACGTAGGCTGCGTTCACGTTGAGCTTGTTTCCAGTCGCTTGAAACTGTTGTCGCTTAGTGGTAAGCATCTGCAATAACACTAAGCAACACCAGTTTCCAATTGCATTGACGTCAGTTTTTTAAAGTAGTTTAATCACAATAAAACAACAAATGGCGATGTAATACAACTCTTAGTAAAGTAATTGAAAATAAACTAACGCTTATCATGTAGTCTAGTCGGAATCAAACAACAAATAAGAATGTAACGACACTCTCAGCAAACTAAACAAAAATAAAGGATAATTGTTGAACAAGTTGAACAAGAAATGGCACTGTGATTAAACTGTTGTCAACCTAAAGGAAAATAAACGGTCATTTTTCAATTAGTTTATTAGTAGCCAAACAGCAAATGGCGATGTAATAAAAAAAATAGCAGATGGCAATGACTTTTATAACATCCCGCAACTCCTAGTGAACTCAACGAAAGTAAACTAACACTTTACTAGTGATTTAATCGGAGTTGAACAGAAAATGGAGATGTAGTGACACTCTTAGCACACTGAAACAAAATAAACCATCGTTTTTCATGTAGCTACATCGGAGTTGAACAACAAATTGCAATGAGGTAAAACACTTAGCAAAGTAAAGGAAAATAAAAGATCATTTTCCAATCAGTTAAATAGTAGTCAAACTGCAAATGGCGATGTTATAAAAAAACTTGCAGATTGCAATGAGTTGTACAACATCTCCAAACTCTTAGTGAACTAAAAGAAAATAAACGAACATTTTTCAAGTAGTTTACACAGAGCTAAACAAGACTTGGTAATATAATTAACAAAAACTAGCAGATGGCAATGATTTGAACACCTTCCAAAAACCCACAGTTTGCCCAAACCATGAGTGCCCATGAGTTTGCTTATTAAACTCTTAGTTAAAAAAGATGTCACTGTGGGCAAACTGGTCGTTTCTAAGTTTTTCCCAGAGTTTACCTCCAGTTAGGCTTAAAATTTTTCTGTACGGGTTGCCATTGCTAATGATAACTAACGTGTGCAAAACAGGGCCGTCCAGCTAGTAATAAATAATCATGATACAATTTGATTAATTCGATGATAAGTTGTATCATATTTAAACGAATTTTAACTTAAAATTTTGAGCCGAAAACCCTGTTTTAAACTCAAAACAGTGGATTTTGCATAGCCGTTGATTATAATTTTTAATCTCGAAAACCCCGTAGAAATATTTCACAAAATTTATATAGAAAAAACTTTTGGGCGAAAATTATTTTGTGACGAATTTTTCTTCCCCCTTTTGAAATAAAAACAAAATGGTTATACCAAACTAGCTTGTGTTTTCAACAACAGCACAAAAACTTGTGTGCTCAAAAATTCTTTATTGTTCATGAACTTTAAAAACTTAATAAAATGTGGCTAAAATAACTAAATTCACCCTATACGCTAATCAGTTTCTATTATAAATATATAAAGGTATATAAAGCGCAATAACAATATTTTATCCGACTGGTGTATAATTTTCATTTTGAAAGGGTGTTCCGTTTTCTGGAAAAAATCTATGTTCTTGTCTGGTGCACCATGGCATTTGCATGGAGTTTCCTATTTGGCCGTCAATAATGATAATTTCCAACCCAACTTTTTCGTTCTTCAGTTTCTGAAAATTGAAATGACTTGTACTAAGATTTTAAAACGGATTTATTCTTTAAAACGTACGTAAATTTTCATGCATATATGAAACCATTATACTTGGTTTTCACAACTTTTACAACTATTCAATTTTGAAGTTTTGGAGTGCTCTATTTACATCACATTTTTTTTTGTATTTATCAAAATGTGAAAAGCAAATAAGCATAAATATCTTTTCTGTTTTTCCTTTTCTAAACAACAGACTGGAGAATAATTTATTATTCGTACGAAATGGAAGTATATATATATACTGTATTGGTTTAAATGGTGCATGCTTACGTGTCACCGAGTGAGGTTTTCCAAAGTATAGTTTTTAGGCGAATGCCGGGACAGTTCCTCTAAAAATCGGCCACGACCGTAAATAATAAGTAATCGTGATACAACATGTGGTCATGTAATAATAATTGCCACAAAAATGCAAATTCCACTTTTTTGAGTTCCAGACAGTTTTCGGCACTTGAACATTAAAAACGTAATTATTTTAGTTAAATTCACATATACATTCTTCCGAGTTGATTTCCAAGAGAATTTAGAATTGTGAATTTCTTCGAATTTTAACTTAAAATTTTAAGTCTTGTGTGAAAACTCTGTTTTAAACTCAAAACAGCGGATTTTGCGTTATCCTCCTTTTTGAAATAAAAAAAGGTTATGCTTGTATATGGGTGCTCACTGGCTAATTATATACCCCTCCGTTTTTTTATGCTTATTATATTTGCACTTTCCGGTTCAAGTATTGCTTGAAGTGTCTTTCTATAGTTAGTTTCCAATGCCTTTTTCGACCTTGCATTTAGACTCGTTTTATTACGTGTTCAAAACTAATCGGAATTTAAATGAGCTCAAAATCGAGCCATTTAAATCACATTGTTTTTTTGTATCTCTAAAGAGCAAATAAGCATAATAATCTTTACTTTTAATGGTTAACCATACTTATGCATATATTGGTTTCAGTGGTGCTTACGTGACACCGAGCGAGGTAGCTGAGTGCATAAATGCTCAGCCTCGCATTCGGTAGACCCGGGTTCTATTCCCGGCTCGGCTGTCCTCACTTTGGTTTTCGTGGTTTTCCAAAGTGGTTTTCAGGCTAATGCTGGGACAGTTCCTCTAAAAATCGGCCACGACCGCAATTCCAATTGATTCGCCTACTCTTGTCTACCCATTTCTGCCTACCAGAAAGGGAAGGAGATGCGAAAGTCAAGTTAATCCTCTGGCCGGATTAAAACAATCGAGGAGGTTTAACATACAATTACCCCGCACCACATTCGTCAGACATTGAGCTCGCTTGCAGGTTTTTAGGGTGTTTTAACTTTTGGTGCTGACCATGAGAACAACACCACGTGTTGCGAGTTGTTTATGGTTGTTTCCATCGTTGTTAACTAACACTGCGGGGCATATACATGTAGCTGGACCCTACAGCAGAGGTCCTGTTGCGCTGGCTATGTTTATTAAAAAAGATATGCATAAAAATATTTCTTTTTTAAAAAGCAGAGCCATACCGCAGCAGCCTGCAGGACCCTCTCTTAGTTTGTCATGTTAATTGGAATTACGGTCGTGGCCGATTTTTAGAGGAATTAACTGTCCCGACATTCGCATTAATTAGCGCAAATTAAGTTATTAAACGAGGATAAAGCGAAGAATAAATGAAGCGCAATTGTTCTAAATAACTATTATTAACATTTGCGATGCACACTTTTCAATCATAAAATATTGTTTCATAGAAACGTGTTGTTTAAAAGAGGTGCAAGAGGAATATGAGATACTCGTTGCATCGCGAGAATAATGGATGATAATACAAGAAAATCATTTAAATGGCTGATTACAATTATAATTCAACCAATCCTTTGAACCTACAAGGTATATATATATATATAGCTCTTCGTAAAAATGTAGTTTTTCAAGTATTTTATGCATTAATTTTAAGCACTGGATTTGACGAGAATAAATGCTCCTCGAGACAGTAAAGCGAATTGACATGTATACACTCTACAATTGTAAAGCAATATTCCAATTAACATCATGTGCATGACAACAATTTTAAATTTCATTTTTGCGAAGCATCATTTTGAATCGTGTTCCCCATGCTTTAGATTTTAAATTAACCCTTTCACTGTCGAATTATGATTCCCTTATCCAAACTTTTTGAAACTTTGGAAAATGTAACAATACAGTATATTATTAATATGTTCTCTGAATTTTTTCAGATTTTTTTATTGAAAATTAAAAGTTTTACAAAACGTCACTTCGAAATTTCAACATCCCGAAACAATGGCATAATTTGTGCAAACTAATTTTTTTTTACATTTTTTTAATCTACAGGATGTGATTTATTAGATTGAAGCAAAAAAATTCACTAAAAAGTATTATAAATTCATTAAAAACAACTTTGTTTAAGCCTATTACCGCAAATTTCTTGAAAATGTTATGTAGCTTCATGTAGCTTCATTTGCACAACAAGCATGCATTTCAAAGAGGGGCTATTCCGCTATACACTAAAGAATTGCAGTGAAACCAAATGTCATTTTCTAATGGAGTTATGTTTTTTCAAACAATACGTCCCTGATCAGGGACACTGCTAGTGAAAGGGTTAAACGATCATATACATAAATCATAAATAAATAGATTTTGCATAAAGCAATTTGTAAAATAAGAAATTTAAACTTTCTTACTATTTAATTAGACAATCGAACAAGTATTCCAACTTTATAGTTAAATATGCGTTCGCTTGATAAACATTATAACTGCCATTATATAACCAATTTTTAACACGTTCTTTATCAATTTTTAAATTGAAAATATTATCATTAGTGAACCACAGACAGGGTTTCCCCAGAAATTTCATTTTCAACTTACCTGACCTTTCCAGGCTTTAAAAAAAATTTCCCTGACCAGTAACAACGTAAAATTGACATATTTTTCAAAATTGATACTTGTAAATATTTTTTTAAAATTTATTAATGACAATTTTGAAAATTAACACACACAGTGTATACACATTTTTGTATTCGGAAATTGTTGAAAATTTGTGCTCGGCGAAAGTGGGAAAGCTTGCAATTTTATCCTCGGAAAACCTAGAGAATTTTGAAAATTTGTACACGGAAAACGTGGAAAATGTTGCAAATTTGTACTCGGAAAGCGTGGAAAATTTTTGCAAATTTGTACTCGGAAAACGTGGAAAACTTTGCAAATTTGTACTCAGAAAACGTGGAAAATTTTGCAAATTTGTACTCGGAAAACGTGGAAAACTTTGCAAATTTGTACTCAGAAAACGTGGAAAATTTTGAAAATCTGTACTCCGAAAATGTGGAAATTTTTTGAAAATTTCTTCTTGGAAAATGGGACCTGCATAGAAGTATTAAATTTGCATCGCCCTGACTGCGTTGAATTTCCCTGACTTTTTCAAAATAAACCATTCTTCACAAGTTGACATCTGGACGTCCACTTTCATTGAACCCCCCCTTCCTTCCCCCTGTCCGTCTGTGTCACATTTTCACATACCCCTTCCCTGCCGGACTCCTTTATGGATGGCCCCTAAGTATAATACAAAAATTAATCCTCACTTTCGTTTTCGTAGTTTTCCAAACTATTTAAGTTTGAAGTTTTGGAGTACTCCGACAGAAGTTTAGCGAACAGCACTTTGACAATCCTATATCAATCACAGTTAAATGATAAACCAAGTTTATCAATTATTTTTAACAAGCAGTTTGGAAAAAAATAGCAAAATTCATTATCAATTCTCGGGCTTTTTTTTAAAAAAAAAATCGAAAGCCTTGCTGGTTTTTTTCCCTTCCAAGATAAGTTTTCATAAAATCGCGTGTTTTTATGCTTATTATATTTGCACTTTAATTCGGGTTCGAGTATTCCCCTAATAGGGTGAGGCGCAGGTTTTTTCGATCATTTAGACTCGTTTTATTACGTGTTCAAAATTAATCGGAATTTGAATCAGTTTAAAATCGAGGCATTTAAATCACATTGTTTTTTTTTTTATTTGTCAAAATTTACATAGCAAATAAGCATAATAATCTTTCCTTTTTTTGTAAAAAAACGGACGGGAGAGTAATGGGGAGTAAATTCATATGCATATATTGCATTAAGTGGTGATTACCCTTTACCCCGAGCGAGGTAGCTGAGTGCATAAATGCTTAGCCTCGCATTCGGTAAACCTGGGTTCGATTCCCGGCTTGGCTGTCCTCGCTTTGGTTTTCGTGGTTTTTCAAAGTAGTTAATGTGTTTGAGAAATTATCCTCATTACGTTTATTAAATTTTGCAAAATTTCCACATTTCATTTGTTAAATTTTCGAATTTCCCCACGTTTTTAATAATGAATTTTTGCACAACGTCTCATGTATTGAATGCTTTGGATACATTTGAAAAAAATGCAATGTATTGATCGATTAGTCAGTTTTAAAAAAGTGCCCACTTTGCATTGATGAATTTCGAAAAATGTCACCAATATCGATTAGCATAAATTTTGCAAAATGTTTCAATGTTGCTGTTTTTAGATATTTTTTATATTGTTTATACAAATAGTCATCACATTTATAAATGATAAATTGTTCCATTCCTCCGCAGAAAAGTTTACGTATGTCCCAGGTGGGGGTAGGGATCGAGGGGGGCAAGTTTCACGTTTCGCTTAATCAGGGTACGTGCATTGTTCCATTGGAATGGCGCTGTATACAGTCTGATGGTGTAGGAATTAACCATTTTAGATATGCCCCCTTCTTATATATGTATCTAACCCTTCTATAGTATATCTATTTTGACTATAGCAATTATAAAAAAGTGAAATGCTTTATGAAATTTCCAGTTATTTTTCTGCAAAAAAAACAAGCTTTTAGTTTTTTTCCTTTTCTTTTTTTCGCTTCATGAATTTCGTATGATATTTGTGGAAAAAAAATGATCGTTTTGAAAATTCTAACATTAAAAAAATACGGTTGTGGCCGATTTTTAGAGGAATTTGAAAAACTAATTTGGAAAACCACAGCGAGGATAGCCAAGCCGGGAATCGAACCCGGGTCTACCGAATGCGAGGCTGATGGCGAATTTGATTGGGCCAAAAAATTTGCACTAGTGTAAGCTACAAGGTGAGGCATAAGTCTGTAAAGTCTTTTT
>JAQGBX010008270.1:0-10663 GCA_034698745.1 Megaphyllum sjaelandicum
AATCCAATTATCCGAATTTTTGATTATCCGAATGGGGTCGGGTCCCAATTGATTCGGATAATTGGAGTTCTACTGTAGCTACAAATAAAAAGTCATTAGTGTAATAGCACAATTTTCAACATGTAATTATCGACCGCCACAGAACAAATTGCTTCTGCATGGGTTTCCGGTATGTTTGCACCCACGCATAACACCGCTACATTGCAGGAAAGCTCCAGGACCTGTTTTGTTTTGATTAGGGATTTCCTGAAAAGCAAAGATGTTATTCCTTTGTGCAAAAATACAGGGAGCCCTGCAGTCATTTTTTGTGTGGCGATCGATAATTAAATGCTGCAAATTCGTTATATATTTTTGATAATCCGTATAATTGATGCAAACCAGACCGGATTATCCAGGATAACCCAAAAAGCAAACGCGAGGTTTTTTGCGCAGTGACAGAGTCACCAGGTGATTCAGAAATAAAAATAAAAATGGCGCTTTTGCGCTGCCAACCAGCGCCACCAGGTGGAACTGATGCGAGCAATTGCTTACTGGTTTTTCCGCGGTATAGCTATCGCAGTGCCATATGCAGTGCTGTATTAACCCATGGCAGGGCCCCAAGGCTTCGAGTTTCTTTGGGCCCCTCCCCCCTCGGATTCAGAGAATCTATCATGGCCCTCATGGGCCCATACACTGTTGGGCCCTGGGGCTTCAGCCTTCTTAGCCTTATGGATAAGACGGCCCTGGCCATATGTTGTTTAATTTAGCGTATCAATCAGCTGATCACATAGGCTTCCATTCAAGTAAATTAAACGAAACGGTTCATTTAAGTTAGACTTTTTTTTAAACGGAGAAATACGAAAATACAAACGAAAATAAAACGAAAAATGAATACGAAAAATTAATAAAAATTAAAAATACCGTACATCTTTTAGCTTTCACCGTATATCTTATTGAATCAAAATAATAGAAAATGTTAAAAAAAATTACAATATCTCTCTATACGCGTGTTTCAATACTGAGGAAAACACTAATGGCGAATTTCACTTGTCCAAAAAGAGTACACTCGGGTACTCTTTTTGGACAAGTGAAATTTACACAAAATGTGTAAACATTATAATACATGTACTATATTATTTTAAAATATTGCCTCATCTTTCAAAATGTCCTCTCAGACTTAAAAGTTCCTAGCATTTTTCAACTAATTACTAGTAAATAAAAGTGTTTGAATAATCTCGCATTTTATCTAAAGTTTGCAGATGTTTCAGAAATGCTCAACCTGAAGGAGAAATAAATTGTCATGGAAATGAAAAAATTTTCGGGCATGTTAATCGTGCTTGTTAATTTCTCGAAGATGTCACATTTTAAAGATTTTCTCGCACTTTTTGTATTATTCGAGAAACTCCATTTCACAACCTAGGTCATATGGGCATTTTTTTAAAATAATAAATTACTTTTTTAAGCTGCAATAACGCGAAAGTCATACGTTTAATCGTGACACTTGACGTCACTTCTCGAGGGAATTATCGCTACATTGTTTTAAGAAAATGGTGTCTTTCGGACCAAATAAATATAACGAGGTTGCCAGACTAAACCAGACAACCTTCAAAACAGCCCTCTGTGCAACGGGAGCGAGTAGCGCCCGTAGTAACCTGACCCGCGCATGCTAGAGAGCCTATATACTGGGAGAGAGCGGCCAACACGATACATTTTTTTAATTGGCTGTCTGGGTCACATGACGAAATCCGCCATGTTTTTGCCAAAATTTGATAGCTGGTAGTGTTTGGTGTCCAGCATGCGTCCTTGTCCGATGTTTAAGTAATGGATTTCTATAATTGATCGTGCATCGCGCACCCGCTCGATTCAAGAACACGTCCTCTGTACCTGAGTAAGTTTTTACGTATTTTGTGTGTGCTAGCACGTGCTGTTTTTATGGACGGGTGGTCCAGTGCCGCTTCTTGTGAAGGCTTTGGCTCGCTCACCGCCGCCGTTTTATTCATCTCAACAATTAATGTATGTATATATAAATCATTTATGAAATGGCTTGTTTGCAGGAATGGGGCTTGTGAAACCGTATAGGCCTACATATTGTAGGCCTATACGGTGCAGTTAAAATTGCTTCATACAATTTTATAAAAGAACAAAAAAATATTGGATATTGCATTTTTATTTGGTTAAAAGTAATTAACTCGATAAAATACATGTATGTACTATTAAGCAGACAGGTTTTTTCGGGAATTTTCATATCAATTGATGACAAATTTAAAAAAGCTCTTTGATAAGGGGAAAGTGGTAGACGCGATAGCTGTATTATTTATTAATAATTTAAATGTCTGTTTGATTAATCAGAATAACATTCAAATTCGAACATGAGTATTTGGAGAAGAAAAGATTTCCCACGTTCATTGCATTATAAAATTGCAATAACATTCGCATTAAATCTTTGCAGTTGGCTTTGTATCAACTTTATTATTTAAATAAATTCCAGATAAATATTTAACTTTCAATTTCATGGGCTACTGAAAAAAGCCCGATAGTGTGAAATGCGTGCAATCGGAATGAGTTAAGTCAGTCATGCTTAAAATTTCTGACGCCTTGTATAATATATTGGAAGTCTACAGTAATTCCAATACAGTATATATTTGAACTTGCAATTACGCATTCATCAAGGTTTTCTACCATGTATTATCATTCTTCGTATACTTGCATGCCATTATCACGTAAAAATAATCAGTCGTGAACTATTTGATAAAAATGGATTAATACGTATAATTGACTGCCTTTAAATTTGCGACTGGTTAATTGGTTTAAAAAAGTTCAATCGCGGTCATCGCTGATTTTATACCAATTAATGCATTTTTTTGCACGTGTCATGTAACTTCACGTCTGCCAAAGTACGATTTACAAGCTTCTGTCTGAACACCCCTATATGTTTTTATGAAATGTATTTGTAGGACAAGAATGAAAAATATCTACACGTTTTGTAGGAAATCCAAGTTATGTTAGTCCTCATTTCCGTTGATGTCAGATGATGTATTTGATGTCACTGTGTCCATGGAAAATCATCTGACATCAACGGAAATAAGGACTAACATAACTTGAATTTCCTACAAAACGTGTAGATATTTTTCATTCTTGTCCTACGAATACATTCCATAAAAACATATAGGACTGTTCAGACAGAACCTTGCGAATCGTACTTTGGCAGACATGAAGTCACGTGACACGTGCAAAAAAATGCATTAATTGGTATAAAATCAGCGATGACCGCGATTGAACTTTTTTAGACCAATCGAAAATTCGAAAATTCACGTAAGCGATTTTGAGTAAGAAAATAATTTATTTTGATGGAGTAAATGACAAATCAAAATAACTGCTTCCACACTTCCATCTCATAGGGTTGTTAATAAGTCATTTCTAAAAAAAATTTATTTTTTAAGCTGATTATACACACATTTTTGTAGCACCCTAACGTTAAAGTATACGAGTATTGAAAATAGATATACAGTACTTTGGCGCAACGGCCTTCTTCATATTTATTTAGCAAGAATGAATCATTAATGCCTTCGAAAAATAAAAATAAAACCGACAAAATCAACATAGGATTATTTTATCGTGTATATTCAAGAGAAAGTAACAATTCTGTCATATTCCGCCTTATTACTCTACTTATTAGATACGATGCACGTATGTATTGTCACGGTTAGTTTTCCGTGACTTCTAAATTGTGACCTTTGGGATCAAGGGTTGTGTTAAAGGTCGATGTTCGACCTTTTCGATGAGATCGGATTAGGCGTATATAAGGAACGTTTTGGGATCTCAGGGGCAGTTCGAGCTCGATCATTGAAGGTGGTGTCGGATGAAGCCTTGGCTGTTACGTGAGTTTGTTCGCTTGCGCGAGTTGTGTCCGTAGTTTGAACTTAAGGGGGGGATGAAATTATCTTTTATCTGATTTATACATTGGACGACTAGAAGGGGGGAATCGCAATTGAAGCAACCCAGGGAACCCATGCTAGCGTCTGTAGCTTTTTAGTTTCTTAACGATTGTCGTTCGGAAGTATTGAACTTCAGTTTCTCTTTGTTCGAGATTATGCGTTCGGTTTGTTCTGTTGAAATAAAGAGTTCCTACTTGGTACTAGTTCTAGTTGGTCTATTCTGTTGGGTGGTGATTATTCCCTTCGTACTATTACGCTCTGGACTTCGCACGTCCTTACATGGTGGAGGTGCGATCGTTCCTTTAACTCTTGCTAGAACACAGACTCAAAAGAAAATGCTTAATGAGGCGGGACCGTTCTCAAAATTAGTGGAGGAGGAGGTCTCAATGGATGTTCGACAAAGTATACGTATGGTCCATGATTGGATCTATGCGGAGGAAGCTACACCCGAAACACTAGAAATGGGAAAAATGTTGGCATCGGTTTTGGTGGCATTAGATCAGCAGTTAGAGGTTGAGCAACCGTTTATTTCGGTAGATAAAGTGAAATTTGCAGAACCAGAAAGAAAGAAGGGTAGATTGATTAAGAGGGATAGAGAAGGGCAACCAGTGACTTTTGTACCGTTTAGACAAGCCGATCCTGTATCACCAGATTTTCCGCCAAAATTAGGAGAACCAACATTTTTGACAGTCTGCCAAAATATTGCGAGTATAGAAAGTTGGTTAATGATGCGAGACATATCAGTAGAAAAAAAGGATTTCATATTTGAGTCATTGACACAAATGTTGAAACGCTTGGGTTTGCCTCTCTTTGGTAAAGGTGAAGGCCAAGGGGATTTCGTTAACCAGCCTTTAAGGCAAGGACAAAATGGGGGACGAATTCCTGAAATGGGAATTTAGGGATTGGCACCGTTCCAAGGAAGGTTTCAATCGAATATGAACCATGGCATGCCGTTTATAATTCACTCGAGTGTCGATAAATTGCCATTGTATGATGGTTCTACGGAGCCATTTGTATATTTACAGTCATTTGAGTTAGCAGTGCAGAATGATCGTTTCGATCAATCAGAGTGGCATCAACAATTACGTATGAAACTTACTGGGGCCGCAGCTAAATGGGGGCACAATTATGGGGCACGACTGGCCAATGTTCCTTGGTCGCAGTTTCGGCATCAGTTCATGTCTTATTTTTCTGATGGGTTTAGACCATCGTCATTATTGTCTAAATTGGCGGCAAGACGACAAGGGTTGAATGAATCTTTATTAGATTATGTTACAGATGTGGAACATCTGTGTCATAGAGTAGATCCTTATATGACAGAGGATGCGATAAAGGATTATTTGATTAGAGGGTTACAGCCTTCGTTGCAAAAATTTATGATAAGTAGCATTCATTGTCCGCTATATGAATTTAGACAGGTAATGTACCGGATAAATAAGGTTCAGGCGCCGTCAGCTATGAAACAAAATGTAAGTTGGGGAACTGGGAATGGTAGGATGAATCGAGCGTTACGTTCACCACCAAGATCGGTAAATTCGCAGGGGGGGAGCCACAGGAGGGGGCTCTCCATTTTTATGTTACGGATGTAAGCAAGAGGGTCACATGAATAGAGATTGTCCGAATAGAACTAGAAGTAGCGGACAGACCCAACCGGTTTTAACGTGTCATGTTGCGTTATCATCCCCTGCAAAATTATTGAAAATTAATATTTCGTGTGGAGGAAAAATTTTGCAGGCGACTTGGGATCCGGGCTCCAGTGGAACCTTTTTAAATTCGTCAGTCTTGGATGCATTTGGTTTAAAATCTATGAAATTATCGGGGAAAGATATTCATTTGTATCAAGATTGTCATGGAGGGGTTTCGGCTGAAACAACGGCGACCCCAGTAAAATTTTTCTTGTTAGGAAAGGAGTTTGAATATACATTTGTAATTTCACCGACGTTGCCGGTGCCGATTATTTTGGGAAAGGATTTTGTAGACCAAGAAGGATTATTATATTTACCAAAGAGGCAACGGGTCTGTTTCGAGGAGGATTTGAGTAAGACATATACAGTACAGCAGGTGGCTGAACTTCACCCACAACATATGAAGGGCGAAATATCTTTGGAAGAACAGATTCAGTTGCCAGATTTCCCAGATATTAGTATTCCTCCAGTATTAAGGATAGAGGCTTACCCGATGACATTATTGGAGCCGGTCACGCTGCCCCCGTTTTCGGTTTCATTTCCAAAATGTTGGGTCCCGAAGGATACTCCAGTTGGGGATAGGATGATGACATTGCCTTCTGATAAAATGTCAACAGACGTGAGGTCTGCGTATGGAGTATTTTTATCTCGTGGTCCAGAGTCAAGACCGATACAAATGCTGAATTCGTCACCGGAGGAGGTGCATTTGAAAGGTGGTCAGGTGGTAGCTTTAGCGGTTTCGTTACAGGACTCTGATATAATTAGCCCGTGGCAGGGCGAAAGTATTGAACCGAAAAAACGGGAACTAGATCAGGAGGAAACAGAGCTTTTGGATAGGGTTAATATTGATCCTTTATTGTCACAGGAGCAGCGTAATGCACTTTCAAAATTGTTGCGGCAGTATAGGCAAATTTTTGCATTGTCCAATTCCGAATTTCGCATGAGTAATTTATCTCCACATTACATTGAGACGGGGTCGGCTAAACCAACGTTTCAGGCGGCTAGGCGAACCTCTCCGGCAGTGCGCAAGATTGTACAGAAAGAGGTGTTCGAAATGTTAGAGCAAAAGGTGATCGTTCCCTCTAAGAGCCCGTATTCGAGCCCGATCGTCATTGTTAAAAAAAAGGATGGAACCTATCGATTTTGTGTCGATTATCGACAATTAAATGCAAATACAAAGATCGATAGTTATCCTATTCCTCGCATTGACGATGCGTTGGATTCACTGCAGGGATCGCAATGGTTTGCGACTTTGGATTTAATGAGTGGCTATTGGCAATTGCCAATGGCCCCTCAGGATAGGGAAAAAACGGCCTTTTCCTGCAGTGAGGGCCATTTCGAATTTGTGCGCATGCCCTTTGGTTTGTGTAACGCGCCTGCTACGATGCAGAGGGGGTTGGACCAGGCACTGTTCCATTTGAAGTGGGAACAGTGTTTGGTCTATTTGGACGACATTATAGTGTTTGCGAAGACGTTTGATAAATTTTTAAATCATTTACAAAATGTTTTTAGGGTTCTTGACGGACACAACTTGCGCTTGCGACCAAAAAAATGTTTTTTTGCCTTTAGAGAAGTTAAATACTTGGGACATTTAGTGAGCGGGTCAGGGGTATCGGTGGATCCTGATAAGGTAGTGGCTGTTCGAAATTTTCCAATCCCGAAGACGAGAACTGATGTTCGTAGTTTTTTGGGATTAACCGGCTATTATCGGCGGTTTATAATGAACTTTTCTAAAGTGGCAGCCCCCCTGATCGCGCTCACGTGTGAAAGTAAAAAATTCGAATGGTCGAAGGAATGCGACCATGCTTTTCAAGCATTAAAGATGGCTTTAACCACAGCACCCATTTTAACAATGTGGGATCCGACAGCACCTTTAACGTTGTATACGGACGCTTGTCTCTTGGGATTGGGAGCGGTGCTCCAACAAGGGGTGGGAATGGATCAAAAAGTAATTGCGTATGCCAGCCGTACCTTATCCGGACCCGAAACACGGTACACGGTAACCGAATTGGAAGCCTTGGCCGTGGTTTGGGCAGTTTCAAAATTCAGACATTATTTATTTCAAAATTTATTCACTATAGTGACTGACCACCATGCTTTGTGCTATTTGCGGAATTTGAAAGATCCTTCGTCACGGTTAGGTCGTTGGATTACAAAGTTGGAGGAGTTCCAATATGTTATTCGATATCGTAAGGGCGGTCTGCATAAAAATGCAGACTGTTTAAGTAGATTTCCAGTTGTGGCTACTCCTAATGAAAATGATGATGAAAATTATTTGTTTTTATTACATAAAGTAAATTTGGCAGACGAGCAACAAAAAGATCAAGAGCTGAAAGATGTGGCAGCACGGTGTAAGACTATAGAAAATGATTCGGATAAAGGGTATGTACGGCTTGGAGGCATATTATATTATATGGCGCCAGGAGATGTGCCACGATTATTAGTGGTGGTGCCGTCCCACTTACGGGAACAAGTTTTAAGGGCATGCCATGATGATCCTTATGCGGGCCATTTTGGGATGTCTAAAACAATCGAGACATTTTCGAAATCCTATTTTTGGCCGGGTTGGCGACGTTCGATATCGAAATATATCGAAAGTTGTTCGGTGTGTCAGATGGTTAAGATACCGCGACAAAAACCGAATGGCCTTTTGGAACCCATTTCAGTAGGGAATCCCGGGGAAAAATGGGGGTTCGATTTTGTGGGACCGCTACCAGTTGCAAAATTTGGGATTCTTCATGTGGTAGTGGCGATTGATTACGCCACGAGGTATTGCATGGCAATGCCAGTAAAAAAACAGAATGCAATCGTTTTGGAAAATTTTTTTTTGAAATTATTTGCTCGATTTGGGGTCCCAAAACAATTGATTTCGGACAGTGGGTCGCCTCAAACGAGCGGGCATTTTAAACAGTTTTTAGAAAAATTCGGCATTTTACACCGATGTTCTGCGCCATATCATCAGCAAGCTGATGGTCTGGCGGAGCGGGTAATTCAAACCCTCATGATACGGGTGCGGGCACGATTATTGGAATCCCCTGGAGTGAAAGATTGGGCTCCGTTTATTGAAACTGCGGTAGCAAGTTATAATTTTGCAGTACAAGAGTCCATGGGGTTTTCACCTTTTTTTTAATGCATGGTTATCATCCGACATTGCCTTCGAATAATTTGTATAATGTGAACGTATTAATGCCAGACATTGTTTCAGTTCATGAGGCGAGGCAAACAGCGGTACAGGCGTTAATGGACAAGCAGGGGCAACAGAAACGGTTATTTGATCAACGGCGAAATTCGATTACATTCGAGATTGGGGATTTGGTATTGCAGAGGGATTTAGCGCCAGCAAAGACCGGAGTGGGTAAATTGAAGATTCCATTTAAGGGCCCTTTTATAGTAGCGCAAAAGCAGTCTGACGTTAATTATATGCTTCGAGATTTGAACCGCCCAAGGAGCCCGCCGTTTTTGGCCCATGTGGTCCATTTGAAGCGCTTTGTACCCCGGACGGTGAGCAATGCCCTTTTAAATCGAGGGGTGTCGCTATCGGCGAGGGAGGGTGAGAAGACACATAAATCACTTGTCTTTGAGCTCGCTTCGCGATCACCACGTGTTGTTTCTGCCTCGCGGTGTCGAGTGTCCGTTTCGCGATCGCGAAGTTATAATCAGTTGTTCGCAGTAATGGCGGCGAAGAATAGGGACTCCGATACAGAAGACGAATTTTTCGACACGTTACCGGAGTGGGCCGATGTACCGGATTTGACTGGGGAAGTACTTTACGACGATGAAGAACAAAAAATTGAAAAGTTGGATGCGGCGCCATTGTTGGACGGTATCGAACATTCGAGAAGCCAGCCATGTTGTGGTGAAAAGTTTGTCGTGGAAGATTGGCCGCGTGGGCCGTTGAAGCGGTGGTCATCCACGGATGATATTTCGAAGTTTCGGGAAGAGTCGCTGAGTGACTGTAGAAATCGTGTCTTGTCATGGGTTATACCAAGGGAGTGTTCCGCGGGAAGTTCGGTGTTACCACCGGACTTCGCGACCGTGGGCACTCGGCAGCTGGTCCCGAAGGATCATCATGCGACGCCCTTCCCGGATACGATTAGAAATGTTGACACCTTAGTGATATGCCGTCTTGCCCGTTTTCTTTACCTTGGAGAGGCGGGTGATCCGGAGTTTTGGCCTTTGGTGGAGGCACGACGCGTGGCTGAAGAACTGGGCATGTTTAGTAGGCATCCGGAGCGGTATGCACATGTTAACATGGTCGGATATTGCTGGGGTGAGGATATCACGGAGAAGGCCACTCAAACGGTGCCAATTCCAACTCGGTCGGTGGCTGTTGGTGTTAGTGATGTTCGCTTGCCACCCATGTTAACGAAAGATCCGGATGGTACCTTGGTGGTGCGTGCCATTCCGTTACCGGAACCCCCGCCATTGATGTTTTTCGGAGACGAGGCAACACGACGTCGGTGTACGCAGTATTATCGAGCAGACTTGCGTTGTGCAGGGTGGCTGCCGCCAGCCCATGAGGGACAGAAATATCGTACCATTTGGGGCAAGGACGCGCCTCCGACTGTTGTGATGCCCACACGGCTGTTTGTGGAACCGTTGCCGAAGTTTTCCGGGAGAAATTTGGATCGCCGTAATGATTTATGGGATTTGACATATTTCGTGCGGTATGGTCAGTTTTCGGAGGCGTCACAAAGAAGATATCGCGAGTATTCGCGTACTTGGCAGCCCATCCAATTGCAGACGTCTCCTCGCCCAAATCATTTGCCGTTTCGGCCTGCATAAATTAGCAGTTCGAATTCTGTTGAAGAAGTTGTTTTTTTTTCTTTCATAATGAGATGTGCGAACTGGAATTTGAATCTGAGTTTTCTTTTGTTTGTCGGGCGTTTGTTCTTTTTTTATATTGAATTTGGAATGTTTTTTTTGGAGTGCAAACTGCCTTAAAATCGTTACTCTGGCCCGGAGTGCCAGAATTTTAGGGGGGGGATGTCACGGTTAGTTTTCCGTGACTTCTAAATTGTGACCTTTGGGATCAAGGGTTGTGTTAAAGGTCGATGTTCGACC
>JAQGBX010008271.1:0-10662 GCA_034698745.1 Megaphyllum sjaelandicum
TTTGTCTTGGAAAGTGCCAAAGACAAATGGGACACGCCTTCTGATGATTTCTATGTTGGCTTCCTCATCAATGTCAGCGCCAACATCCATTATAATTAAATGACATTACCTCTGAATAAATATTTATACAATTTTACTGTATTTTGACCGAGTTTACCATTTGGGTGAGTTCATTTTGGGTGAGTATTTTTTGGGTGAGTTACCAGTTGGGTGAGTTATTTTTGGGTGTATTTATTTGGGCGAATTTTTTTTGGGTGAGTTTTTTTGGGTGAGTTTGACCGGAATCGAGTAAATTAATGTTGATTATTTATATTTTGTGATATATTTTCAACCCAGTTTGACTTATTCAAAATGACGATGTTTAAAAAAATGTTTAAAACGTCAACAACGTTTTTAAAATATGTAAAAATGCTTAATAACAACGGTAATAGTCTTTTTTTTCTGTTACATGTATTACTGAATATTATCTTTTTTAATAATGTTTTAAATTTATGCAATCTTTTTAATGAGTTTCTAAAATTTAATCAAATCGGAACTTTTCGATAACAGCAGCATTGTTTCCGCTGTTGAATTTATCCTTCGTTGAATCGAATTTCAGAGACGGCTGCATGCTGGTCAATTGAATTTTTTTTGGTCCATCTTTAAAAATATAGATCTTGTCTTTTTCGATATTTTTTATGTTTCTGCTGAATGATGCGATGTTGAAACTTGAATCTATATGTGTACAATTGTATACGGTACGTTGGACTTAAAGAAAACAAGATGCCAACGCTTCATATTTTTTTTTCTGGACGATGGTCAGCCAACGGTCAGCATGTTCTATAAACCCACTGCGTTGGCTAGCTCTATCTATCGGTCCTCCAGCTATATAATTGCAATGGTGCGTAAATAGGCAGCCCATTGAACGGTCGAGAGATGGACATTGGTCATCTATTGGTGTGCGCTATTGATAGGAAACTCATAAACGAGGCTTTTGCCCCCATGCGAAATCGCCATAGGACACACGCTTGCTGGACACGCTTTTCTCACTGATTTTTTTCACCAACTGACCAGCGGGGTTGATAAGGTGGCAGTGGTCAGTCGCGGAAATGTGTCACCGAGGTGATATGAAAACGTCTTTGGCGGAGGAAGGACACTGGTCAGCGTTTTCGGACGTTGCACTTTTGGCGATAAAAAAAACAGACTTGTATCGTTTGGCTGGAAGCAAAGAATGCGCTTAGCAAAAATAACGGAATTTCCTCATTTTTATACAGGTATCATACTTCCGCGTCAGAAGTGACACAACTCAAAAAATTCCAGTTTCCATCAATGCATGCTGAGCATGTGAATATAGGTTTTTAACATACTGTGCACGTGCAGGTATTTTTAAATTATGTTTTACAGCTGTGGAATTTTTCTGTATGGAAACTAAAACAAATGGCTTGAGACAAAACTAGGCCCAAATGTTAGTTTTGAGTTTTATATTATACGCAGTTTTAAAGCAAAATTGTCATCTTTTGCAAACCATAGGGTACGCATTCGTTGGTACTTATAATTTAAAAAATTAAATTACCGACCACTAGCGCCAACTACCGGGCAAACAGTTGTTAATGCTTATTAAATGAGGTTGTACTTATCAAATGAGGCTTAAAGTGCGAAGTGTCACCTGGTACAACCTCATTTGATATGCATTACCAATTGTTTGCCCGGTAGTTGGTACTAGTGTTCGGTAATTTAATTTTTTAAATTATAAGTACCAACGAATGCATACCCTTGGGCCAACTAGCGTTATTTAACTTGGAAAAGTTGGGAAAATTAAGACCAAGTGTTTTTATGAATAAATTTTTTCCCCCATAAATATCCACAATTAAAGGTAGATTAAAGAAATGTTTCGAATTCAAAAACAAATGCTATTCAATTCACATACATAAATCTTACAAACACATTATTTTTGAATTTTTAATCAATTTTTTTTTTAATTTGGGAAAATCAAACATTTTGAATTCAAAGCCACATTTTTTTCCTATCTTTGGAACATTTTGAAACTAGCTGGCATTATTTTACAATTCTTTCGTTGAAATTAAAAATGTAATTGTTAAATTATGAATCATGACCAGGAAATTTCTAAAATTTGAGAAAGTCAAATTTACTTCGAATGTTTTTAAGATTCAAAATATTTCAACCCCCTCTCACCTCCCCCCTCCTCTCATTCTCCCTACTTTTTTGAACAAAATGAGTCCGACTCACATCATTTTAGATTGTCTTTTGTTAAAGTTAAAAATAAAATTATTCCTCACGATTGGGCTAATCATAGAAACAATTGCATTAAAAAATAAATGAAGCAATTTAAACAACTTCTTATTTTAAAATTTCAAAAATAAATAAATTAGGAAATACCATTAAATTTAAAAATTTGCATGGGAGAGTCAAAGAAAACTTTCGAATTTAAACGCAAATGCTTTTCATATTTTGAACAACCTGAGGCCATCAAAAGTTAATTTAAAACAACTTACTGGAAATTTTAAATATGAAATGATTCATGCCCTAAGGTAGGAGTAAGTTTTCTAAAGTTTCTTACCCCTCAAAAGGAGGTTAAACGTTCAGTTTTTGCAATAGTTCCAGGTGTCTGGGCACCGAAATAACTTTGCTTTTTCAAGAAAGACATTTTCAGCCATTTTTAATAAATAAAATTCGCGGACAATCTCATAACTTTCGAATAAATAAACAAAAGGATTGTTTTTAACTTTTGTGCATCTTAAGGCTAACGGACGTTTTTTCTGATCAGTGTACTCAGGTCATCTTACCTCTATAACTTACAAAATAATCATAAACATGTGAAAAATTTGGGTAAATCAAAGAAAACGTTCAAATTTAAAAACAAAAGATTTTTACATCTTTTGAGCGAACTCAGACAAAAAAAATCTATTTTAGAACGATTTGTTTGACATTTTAAAAATTATGTGAAGGATTTTAAACTAATGATAACATTAAATTTTCTCCCAAAAAAATTAATAAATATGATCAAGAAATGGGCAAAATTTGGGTAAATCAAATAAAACTTTCAAATTCAAAAACTAGTGAATTATTTTTTCTTTTGAACTTACAAAATAGACATGGAACCTGGTCAAGAAATTCGCAAAATTTAGGTAAATCAAAGAAAACTTTAAAATATATAAACTTCAAATGAGTTTTTTTTATCTTTTGAAACAAATGCTATTCAATTCACATACATAAATCTACCCAACACATTATTTTTGAATTTATTTTTAATCAAATTTTTTTTAATAAGGGAAAATCAAACATTTTGAATTCAGAGCCACATTTTTTTTTCCTATCTTTGGAACATTTTGATACTAGCTGGCATTATTTTACAATTCTTTCGTTAAAATTAAAAATATAATTGTTAAATTATGAATCATGACCAAGAAATTTCTAAAATTTGAGAAAGTCAAATTTACTTCGAATGTTTTTAAGATTCTAAAAATTTCAACCCCCTTAAAGGTTTCCCCCTACTTTTTTGAACAACATGAGTCCGAGTCTTAAGGTTAACAAAACGCGTTTTTTAGGATATCTTATTTTACAACTTATGAAATATATATATGATCGAGCAATTTTCAAAATGGGAAAATCAATAAAACCCTTTCGAATTCAAAAATAGTTCAAGGATGAACCTCAATGTTTATAACCTGGATTATAATGGCTTCGCTACATTAATCCCCCGAGTTATGCAGCGTTGTTTGTAAAAATCCTAAATCTGGCTCGTTTCGCGATGGCCATAACTGCCCGACGGTCATTGGTGGATGGAATTGTCACGCTATGATCATTGGCTTATCTGGCTCCTATTTACGAGAAAGGATTAATTAATGACCCTGGTCAGCGCGTGTCCACCCCCTCGCGGCCCCCGAGCACAAAAACCTAATTTTGCCATTTGGTTTTTATGATGTCAGGAAACTCATTAATCGAAGATTATTGCCTCAAATGGCCCTTTTTCGTTGCCTGCAGTTATATTTACAGCCAAATATGACATGCACGAAAAACAACGCCCGAGCAACGATAACTTGACCGGTAATGACCAGTCCAGATTTTTAATGGCGCGATCAAAGCTTCTCTTCAATTGCGACCGAGGAAAATAGTGGATTTTTTTTTTCAAATGGCCCGCAGGAAATCGCTAATGATTTTTGGTTGGATTGAGCAAAAAATGTGAGCAATTTATTCTATATCGCAAGTTAGATATATTGCTTCACCAATTTGAAATGATCATGCCGAAATTTTGTTTGAGATATACAGGCGTTTTGAAAAAAAAAATTGCTCGATTCTGTTGTTTACTGAAATTAAGTATTTGTGAAAAATTTTGAGTAAAGTTATAAGTACAGTAGAACTTGTCTAAAATCAACCCGAGTAAAATCAAATCCTCTCTAAAATAAAAAAATATATGCTGGTCCCGCCATAGGGACCCATGTATAAAATCAAAAAACCTACATAAAGTGTAATTTCAAAATTTTTTACTGGTCTAACATTGGTCCCAATGATTTTTTAAAATAAAAACAACAAAGAAAATGAAAAAATATCAAGCATGGAAACAAAAATGTCTAACATTGTAGCAAAAATATCACCAATCCTTTGTTTTTGTCAGATTTGGTGAGATGCTCTGTTGACTTCTTCAGTGTTTTGGAGATTGTGGACAGGCAGACTTTATTTTGTGATTTTCCTCAAGCCACTGTCTGAGTTCCTTGAGTGTAGCACTTGGATGATTTTTTTTGTACCGAAACAGAGCTAGACAGATACTCTGTCATTTTGTTTTGAGTTGAGCCTTTACGTGGCATTTTTTTCTGATGTTGACCTGTACAATGTACTTGTAATTGTGACAGGTACATGTAGCTAGTAGCTGCAATGCAATCACTTTACATGTACTAAAATGGGGGAAATTCCCTATACAGTGTACTAAGATGATGTTTAATAGCTAGTGATTCATCTAGAATTAAAAAAGGGGTAATTCCCTATTTTGCAGTTGTTTCTGGATGAACCTGTCTAAAATCAAAATTTTACCCGGTCCCAAGCGTTTGATTTTAGACAGGTTCTACTGTAGATGGTGGGTTATGATTGCAATTTATTGAAAAGCATTGTTCGAAATATCGAGATCCAACTGCACGTTGACAATATATATATTTTTTCCCCTGGTGATAAATGGCTTCTGCTGTCACGTACTGGTCCGCGTGCGTGACTGCGTGGACGCACCTTTGCACTCCAGCGTCCAAGGAGCGTTTTTTATTGCGTTTTTCTCGGAAATAGTCGGAATGCTCTTGTCAGGAATATAAACTTCATCTAACGAGACAGCTATAGATACAGAAGTCCAAATACTTTCTCCTACATCTATTCCATTGTCCAGTTAATCTTCACCTTATGAAAGGGAGAAATAGACCTAACGTTAAATGCCGAGGCGTTGCTGATGTCACTGACACTCCTTCTTCAGGAAAACGAGACGAACAAAAAATATATATTTTGCGCTCCATTATATACTTTTTTTTCCATCCATTCCAAAAATAGATGCGAAGCTTTTTATATATATACTGCGCTTCTGTTTTTTTCAAGTTTTGACATATATATTGGTTCGCGCATCTCCTCATTGGTTCAAACTGGTTTATCGAGTCTGCAGGGCGTTTCTCCGCGATCGATAAACCGCTCTATTTTAAGTCACGTGGTTGAAATCAACTTGCAATGCTGGCCGTAATTAGGGTTAGTTAAGGATTTCATTCAAAATGTTGTTGCTATGGTCCTCGCGCAGTAGCCTACGTGATTGCCAACTTGATAAACGTAAAATAATAATGTACATCGTTAAGTAACCTATAGTTTTTTTTCGAGACGTTGGCAGTGCTGGTCTCTCGCGGAAAGACAGAGAACTGCATTTTTCGAGATACGTTGACTGCATTTGCGTGAGAAAACACTTATTTCTCTATTATTGTCGGCCCAGAACCTTGGTATTTGGGAGATAAGTGGCGATGCGTTGCCTGTTACAAAACCGACAACACGGGCACTGTGTCCATGGTTGATGATGATGATGATGATGAAGAACATACAGCAGGCTATACTCAAACGAAAGCCTGGCGAACTACCCGCTCTATGGAGTCTTTTCCAGTTTCGGCGCCCGACTGGTGGCAGGAAACGGAAACCTTCATGGTGCGCAGCGAGCATGCGCAGTGACCTTCTGGAAGGGCAGCGAGCATGCGCATTGGAAATTGGAATAATCGCCAAAGTGGTGGCAAAAAACGGAAAGAAGGGCAGCGAGGGCATGCGCAGTGAAAACTGGAAAAAAACTTCATTGATTTAAAAAATACACTCGAAATTTTAGCTGTTTTTAAGGCATATGTTGCATTCCATGTGCACACGTGACTTCACGATTGTCTAAAAGTGCGCTCTTCGTAAACCTTCCGTCTGAGTAACCTTACAACTGTATATATATATATATATATATATATATATATAAACATGTATATACAGCTGTATGACATTTAAGATTTCACATACTGTAGTTTTCACAAAGTTATCAACAGATGTCCATAAACTCCTGCAACAATCTTTCAGATTTGTTAATTTTGCTTCTAATTCCAACTTTTAAAGTGGGGGTTAAGTAAAGTGGGCCAGTTTAGTCATGCATGGTCCTTCTGGCAGTTTCGGTGATGGACCAATGTTCCTAAAGCAAAGAAAGCTTCTTGAAGCGTTATTTGAGCTGTCCATCGAAATGTCTTTGAACTGTACGCGACGGAACCGTATAGAAAAACACCTGTAGATGGCCGTTCAGTAAATCTGAGAACGTACGTTGCCATTATCGATTATTTCTGCACTGTTCGCTATTGGCCAAATCTGTTTGCCTCATTCCCTTTTTTTCACCTGTCAGTAATCGGTCGCATGAGTTAATTCTTCTATCAATACGTATGCCTACCGCTTAGCCACATGCGATATTGCGTGTTTTACTTGACTGATTGAACCTCGACATCCCACCTGTCTGTGAAAAAGGCTGCAGTTTTTCATTATTCAGAGGGTAGACTTTCGGGAACTATAAAATGTCTGGGTTCGTTGGAATTGTTCAACTCAAACTTAACTCCTTTCACAATGCGCTGTATTTTTTTAATCGCCTTTCCGGGTTTGAGATTAATTTATCATTCTTCTATATAACGTATAGCTGGATCTCACGAAAGCATCTAGAAAGTTCAGGAAAATGATTAATGTAAAGTTCCAACAAACTTCCCAGGCGAACAAACTTTAAATAAAATCCATATTCGAAAGATTAGTATGAAATTAGAATTAGTATGATTTAGAAAGATTTTAGTATGCATACTGTATGTACGATTCAATGCGTTTTTAAATACACAAAGAGCCAATGTGCCCCCATACCACTTCATCAATGGCGCTTCATGGAACAAAATTTCGCCCACTAAGCCACAAATATACATACCGGTACATACATCTCTTCTTTACGTATATACAGATGGATCATCTAAAAAACTTTCTTTAAAATACTGTCAGAGTTGCATCCATTGTCTGAAACAACATTTTGAAATGCATTTAAACGTGTTTCGATTTTGTAAAAAAAAATACATTACTATATAATGTAGAATGCTTGGAATAATTTGCATGATTTTCGAAAGCGAATCATTGATGCCTCAAAGTGCACTTTGACGCTGATTTCGTTGGATTTTTCGCAATTGTGTGTTTCTTTCCTTCTACCATGAGGGCATTTTACTCGAAAAATTGAATGCTTCACTGCGCAGAAAAACTGGATGAGCACACCTACTCAACTAGAGTAGCTAAACCTGTATGCAAAGAGCTGCGGAGGCTGCAGAGGCAGAGCATCGCAGATTCACTTTGGATTGAAATTATCACCAAGATCAGCTTAATTAAAATGAACTTTTATAGCGCTTGATTAATAAAGAAGGAGCTTTTTTTAATGCCGCCAAGTTGCTTAATTTGCCTAATCCTCGAGAGCACGCACTCGAACTTCGGGTTGTAGTTTTACGCTAATTGCTCGAGAAAATGGCTCGCTGGAATCAGGTGCAATAGTTACTTCACGTTTACTTTTTTTCCCAGTTAAAATCGATAGAAATAAAGCTAATTCTTCGCGAGTTTACTAACCACGGGATTCATTGGAAATCCAGGCATGCACACATTTGTTTTGTTTGAAACTGTTTAGCGCCACTGTTTATGCGCACCGACGAACTAGAAAATTATATTTATATCCGAGTTTGCTATGAAGTACTATCATGGTTCGCAATTAAGATTCGGCTTACGATTGCTAAAAATTAGCACCCATGACGAGGAACGTCATTAAGAGAAGCCGCAGTTGAACTTCGTATTGACGGAGACAAGAGTAATTGAATTGTAGAACTGGAAAAATGCGCCACGCATGCAGCCAATCCAAACATGGATACTACACATATGACCTACATTGTATACTGAGTGTATAGGTGCAGTTCCAAAAAAAAAAAGAATGTACAATTATTAAATATTTTTTTTTCAGAAATAATGAATAAGAAATAGGAATGTGGTATATATTGATCGATGACTGACATAGAAATCTTCTTCGATGTCGAATTTGTCAATATTCGTTTCACAATAGGGCTACGTAGACGGAACAATTACGAAAACGGTCTGTTCGTAATTTTGGTAAAATCACTCGTGCAAATGGAAAGCATTGACTTGAAAACGTAATGAATAAAGATCTGCAATTAGCATATCGATTTTGAACACGTAACTTCAAGACTGTCAAAGTACGATTTGTAAATTAAGAATATTATGAGTACCCCTATTACAGGTTTACCAACATTTTCCTAACCATGCAAATGTAGCTCGGATTTTTCGGAGATGGTACCCATGCACGTTACAACACCAAATTCTCTAATTTTTCATAAATGCAGTACCTTATGCACATAACTTAAAGGCGATTATATACGAAATTTTAGCAATTTTGTGCCTGAAACGCTTGCATACGTTGAACTATCAGGAGTACTGCGCAATTTTCCACTTAAGGCACCTGCAGTTCGGTGCTCAAAGTTTGGTATTTCGTTACGGGAATACTTATCCTACATTTATTCCAGGCTGCCTCGGGTATGATGGTAGTTTAATTAAATAATATTTTGAGACATTTTATGGTAAAAACGTTTATTTGATCCTGTGCAAAGACGAATTGCGAGCGTCGCTCCAGAATTGCGCATTTGAGGAACTGGAGACGATGTTGTTGCGATGGCAAGGGCACTCGGGATCACCGCGTTTGAACGATGTTCTCAGTCTCCAGGAAACGTTAGCAATGTTTGGCCATGAAGTAGAAAGCAAAAGTGCCGAGTGTTTGTTCCCTTGTTCCTTATCGAAAACTGATGTTGTCGCCACTGCGAAAGAAACAGCGCTGACCGTCGCCATGGTAATTAGTTAAGACGCTCTCGTTGTACCGCAGTTCGATGCAACGCAGAATCCTTAGATGAACAAGATGCCTAACGAGCATTGATTCGCTAAATACCAGCGATTCTCTTGTCCCGAGTGAAAAGATTACATGACTACTCGTGGGCAAACTGGCTTCTGGCAAAAGATTCATTTGTAAACCACGAAACTCATTTGCTGGAGGTGTATAGCTATCGCGTTATTCCGAATGTATTTCGTACGCGAGTACACAGTACAGTGGATGAGTGGATCTCCATTAAGAAGAACTCGCTTTGTACAAATTTTTGATAGTACAAACTCGTTTCCAATCCCCATCCTAGGGTATGGACGAATTCGGGAATTGCCAATTTTGAGCTAAAACGAAGGAGTTTTCATGTACCTATAAGCATTCGCTCTATGTTGCGCTAGAACGAACTTTGAAACATGTAACAAAAAGGTACGTTATAACGAGGAATTCCTTGATAAACGTTGCAGCGCCTTTCCATTCATATACATACATATGTATGCTTATCGTGGGGTAAGAATTCATCCAAACTTCGTTGAGACTTTAGTTCATATTATTGACGTATGTTAATTTATTAGTAGATTGAAACACAGTATTCGAAATACCAGTATATATGTGCACTTCCCGTATTCCTCCTGCCCATCTTCGCAGCGCCAACTTTCCGACTAATGGCGGCTATAGAGGGAGAAATGTGCATTAAGCCACGCAGGCTCGACTGTATTTGAAAATGATTTTATTCCACGTACCGTAAATTCGAAATTAAGCGCCCCGGCGCTTATTTTCAAATTCCGGGGACATCCCCCCCGGCGATTATTGAAGGCAGGCGGCTATTGCGGGTCCGGCGCTTGTCTGTTCCTCGACTTTACACCTCCTGTACTATCGCCGGCCCATACGGTACCGTAAGTTACCGGATACCGTAGCTATACAGTATGTACCATATTGCCGATACATGTATTTACTAGGTTTGTGTCTAATAAAAGGAGCATACCTTAAGTAATACTTACCTACCTACTGTACATGTGCTCAATCCCGAAATTTGTAACTTCGAAAATTACCATAAACAAAATTGCCTCACTTTGAAATCACATCTTTATTCCAATGCAAGCCTTATAAAGCTGGGTGTCCACCAAGAGCAACACACGCGTGATGCTCATGGTGCTCTTCACGCTTTCGGTGGATATCGTGTTGCGAGGTCCACGCTGGCATTTTGCAACCTCCACGCTCTCGGCGCAGCCAGTTGAAAATTTTCAACT
>JAQGBX010008272.1:0-10662 GCA_034698745.1 Megaphyllum sjaelandicum
AAATTGCCCCAAGAAATTTTGCCATTGCCCCAATGTAAAATGGCTGTGGGCGTGGCCGGTGAACTCTCCCCCTTAAGAGGACCGGGCACAGAAGGAAACATTGTTGACATCCGTGGTGTTCGGCAGCTCCTGCTTTTTGGCCATTGCACTGTCCGAAAACTTGAAAATGTCGAAGTTTTTTGTTTGCACCCACATGGGCCGCAAAACGTGCTAAAAACGGATAAAAAAACACGCGAAAAATGGTCGAAAAAGTCGGACCCGCAACGTGCGAAAGTCAGACGTGAAACGCGTGTTACTTTGCTCTGCTAAACGAACGGGGCCTGATAACACATTCGGGATTTTTGATTTACGGAAGTGCTATTGGCAGCATACTCACTCTCCTCCACAAAGATGTTTTGGGTCGCACCTCCGAGATTTTCGATCAATATCAGCAGATCCCCCTTCAGTTAAACACCAAACAGTAATTGAATTATATAGTAGTTTTATTCATGAATCCACAACTAGTCCAATATTATGAATACAGTTGTTTAATACAAACCGAGGGGAAAACCTAGCAATCCTAACGCACTAAAAAAACATTTCTAACTGAAGTTCAATAAAAGATATCTCAATTTCTCGCAAATACAATGTTAAAGCATAACGTCATTACAAAACAGATTGAAAATTCTAACCTAAAAAATTGATCCCAACATATGATTATGTTACATATTCACCTCAGGTATCCTTACTGTATAGGGCAACCGCACCACCCCGTGTTGAAGAGGCTCCAAGTTAGAGAAATCTATGGGAAATCTTCCTCCTTATATATTAAATTTGAAGGAGGTTGGACCAATTTTTGTGCCAAGATCTAGATTATGATCTCATCTGAGACAGAAACTGTCTCAGTGGGATGTCTCTGTACTAAATTCAGGGTTTAGGGGTAGACCCCCTTTTGATATTCCCCTTAGGGTCTTGAGGTCCTATCTCGTCAGGGCTTGGAAGACACACGGGAAGATGCCCCAGGTCAGGGGCTATCTGGGGAGGCCACCGACGAGGTCTTACGTTATTTAGCTCGGTAATTATCCCAATCTTTTCTGTTGATTAACCCGTTGTGCAGGGTGGTCACTGGGGGTGCTAATGTCTTCTTGAACACCTTTCCCCGATGATGTCATCTGTTCACAATCGATCGTAAAAGTTCCTGGACAATCCTGAACAATGGCGCAACCGTGAGTTTCGAACTTTTTTGTTGTTTTCTTGGAACATCGTTTTTTGTGCGTGCGAGCGCATTTTTTTGCCGCATCTGGTACTTTTTTTGCCGTGTGGAACCCATTTTTGTCGAGAAACCTTTTGTGTCACGCGCCGCATCCGTTTTCCACGATTTCTATGGAGTCTTTATCGCGCCCTGTGTTTTTCCGCGATTTCTACGGAGTCCTCATCGCGCCGTGTTTTCCGCAATTCCTACGGAATCCTCATCGCGCCCTGTGTTATTTCGCGATTTCTACGAAGTCCTCATCGCGCCCTGTTTTTTTTTCGTGATTTCTACAGAGTCCTCAGTTGCACCCCATTTTCCGAACATTTTTCATCGTTTTTCAACGTTTTTGGTCTTTTTTTTTTTACGTTTTTTTCAACGTTTTGCAATGTTTTTGGCTCACTTAACATGCTGGTCGAAGATCCCAAGTCTCCCGCTGAACAACTTCAGGAATGTGAGGTCAGCCGCATCGCTTTCCGACAACTGGAGTTTTGGCCGCAGGATGTGAGCTATGGTTCCTCCGCTTCGAGTCCGGCTTCTTCAATGCGGGCATTAACCAGGACAAGACCATGTTTCATGCCGCAGTCTCCGCATTCGACTCCAACACACTCACTGCGGTGGCAGACTTACTCCGCAACCCTCCAACCAGGGACAGTTACAAAGCCTTGAGGGACCGGCTCATCGCTCACTACCAGGAGTCTGAAGCGTCCCGCCTCAATCAAGTCATCGCTGGAATGGAGATTGGTGACTTAAAGCCCTCTGTTTTCCTGTTGGCTCTCCAGGCAAAGGCCATGTCCTTGAACATTCTCGAGGAACTTTTTAAAAACATATGGCTCCAGCGTTTACCCATGGCTGTCTGTATGGGATTGATAACCTTCCCCGAGATGCCCTTGGATGCCCTCATGAACTTCGCCGACCGCCTAGCTGAGTCCACAGCATTGACAATTTCTGCTGTGCAACATCCTACTACCTCGAGCACGCCGTCCGTCTCAGCTGTCCTTCAGACCGACACCGTCATCGCCACACTCGTCTAACAAATTGCTGCTTTGACAGCCGAAGTGCGCCGTGACAGAGAAGACCGCAACAGCGAACCTTGCTACCGTGGCAGAAACCCTGCGACCGATGCTTTTCATCGCACCCTCGCAATGGTTCACCGTGTCTTGCCACCAATATCTGCTGGTATCACAACAGATTCGGGAACAAGGCAACAAGATGCACCACCCCATGTGCGTTCCAACCCACCGCGCCAGAAAAAAACTAGGTTCGCCGCCTCAGGATTTAGCCTCCTGCGGCGGCAGCACTTCTGCTCGTCTCTTCATGACCGATCGCACCTCAAGTCGACAGTTCCTTATCGACACTGGCGGCGATGTGTGTGTCATTCCGCCGTCTAAAACGCCATTCCCCTAGTGGAGTGACCTTGTCAGCTGCTAACGGCTCCAGGATCGGTACTTACGAAGAGCGCAAGATGTCCCTCAACCTCGGCCTTCATCACACCATGCAGTGGACATTCCTCATTGCGGTTGTGGACAAGCCTATCATCGGTGCTGACTTCCTGCGTCAGTTCATTTTGCTTGCGGACCTTTGCGGCAGAGCACTAATTGATCGGAATACTGGACTGCAGAGCCTCGGATCCATTTACAAAGGAGAGTATCTCGGACTCCGCTTGATCCGCCACCAAACAGTTTGAGGAACTTCTTCGCGCGTTCCCAGACCTGCTCCAGCCCCGTGCGACAGATGCTCCGGCTTTGGACCTCCGGCTTTCGGCCGCCCGAGTCGCCTTCCTACAGACCGCCTCGAAATCGCTAGAGCGGAATTTCAGGCGATGATCAGCCAAGGTATCTGCTGCCCTTCCGAGAGTGCTTAAGCCAGCCCACTCCACCTCATTCCCAAATACTGGCGCCCCTGCAAAGACTACCGCCGCCTCAACACGGTCTTTGCGGTGTTCAGCAAAATCGATCTCATACGTGCATTTAATCAGATCCCAGTGGCTCCAGAAGACATCCACAAGACAGCTGTCACAACCCTGTTTAAACTATACGAGTTCACGCGCGTGCCCTTCGGTCTGCGTAGGGCCACTCAAGCATTTTAAAGGTTCATTGACAACATCTTCGGCAAACCTTCAGTCTCCTTCTTGGGTTACACCGTAAGCAGTGCAGGACTGACACATACGGCCAGCAAAGTTGAAGCCATCAACAACTTCCCAGAACCCACCACCTTGAAGCAGCTGCGCCAATTCCTCGGTATGGTCAACTTCTACCGGCATTTCCTTTCTCAGGCAGCCCACATCTAGTCCAGAATTCATGCCCTTTTGCAAGGTAGCACCAAGAACGACAAGCACCCAGTACCGTGGACGCACAGCTGCTAAGAAGGACTTCATCAGCTGCAAATGCTAACTCAGTGACGCAGCTACTCTAGCGTACCCACTCCCAAATGCAGCGCTTGCGCTCATGGTCGATGCTTCGGACTTTGCCATGGGTGCCGCCTTAAACCAACTCGTCGATGGAGTCTGCCAGCCCTTATCCTTCTTTTCAAGAAAGTTCACGGAGACCGGAAGCTACAGGCGGCTTTCTCTGCCGTAAAACACTTCCGCCACATGCTGGAGGCACGCGACTTCATCTTGTTTACGGATCACAAGCCGCTAACCTTCGCCCTCCGCAAGAACTGTGACTGCTTCACCGCGCCAGGCGCGACAGCTAGAATTCCTAGCCAGCTCGGGTGACGACCGATCAGGGCCGGGAATTCGATTCCAACTTCTTTGCCTGCTTCAGCCGCATACTGGGTTTTCAGTGCATCCGCACTACACCCTACCATCCTGCAACCAACGGCATGGTGGAACGTTTCCGTCGCCACATAAAGAGTGCCATCATGTGTCATGAGAGCCCTTCTTGGCTTACTGCTCCCCCTACGGGACAGGGAAACGTCCATAGCAAAGTTAGTTTTCGGCACCCCTCTCCTTCTGCCGCGGGAATTCTTCATTCCTTCAACTGAGCCTCCTTTCGCCTACGACACACTGCATAATATACGCC
Source organism: Megaphyllum sjaelandicum (assembly GCA_034698745.1). Lineage (NCBI taxonomy): Eukaryota > Metazoa > Arthropoda > Diplopoda > Julida > Julidae > Megaphyllum > Megaphyllum sjaelandicum. The sequence continues at coordinate 4,255 of JAQGBX010008272.1, forward strand.
GGGTCATGGCTAAGGTACGGCCCGTGCCGGCAAGCCAATATACAACGCGTGTCTTCATCTTCAAGGACCTGTCCATGTGCACTCACGTCTTCCTATGCCGTGATCATGTGCGACGCTGCCTGGAGAAGCCGTATAAAGGTCCGTTTCTTGTTCTGTCGTGGACTGACAAAAACTTATACGTAAAGAAACCCGCGACACCAACATCGGTATTGACCGGGTCATTCAAGCGTTCACCCTGCCGCCGGACAGCAAATCCCAGCAACCATCGGCCAACACGCCTCAGACGCCTGCTGCCATAGTTCCTGCTGTGGAAGTTCCTGCTCCTGCCACTGCTGTGCCACCTGTTTCTGAAAGAGCTCCTCCAGTACCACGTGGTATCTTTCGCTTCCCGACTGCGCCAAACACCAAAAATGTCCAACTGGAACCTGGGTCCCATGTAGCCTGAACTATCTTTTTATTACACGCCAAATTGAATTTCAATAATTTTGCTGAGGGTGAAAACGCCACATGGACTGTCAATGCTGGCGGTAAGCCGGGGTTATTTCTAACCCTATTAGGACAATCCGGATGCATATGTCCCTCCTGCTTACAACCATAACACAGGAAAGGAGAAGTATTACCCATTGACCTATTCTGCGAATTTGCAGTACTAGGTGGCGAGTGCAATGCCCTATTCAAAGGTTGAGTTTGCGATGGAGAAGCTTGACTATTTTGATAAGTGTCAGCCCCCATCTAACAGTAGCGTTCTAAAAAGGTCTTCCATTAGAGCTTCCCCAGCTATTATTTTGTTTAAGAGCCGAAGGAGCTTGGACCTTATTTATCCGATACATTATCTGTCAAAACTTGTAAATTGGGTAATGAATTCTCCCTATCATAAACTTCTGCAATGAAGGATGAAGTCCCTTAATTAAATGATCCTTAATCCCTTCTTCTGTCATACAAGGATCAATTCTTTGGCAGAGATGCTCTACATCTGTAACATAATCTAACAAAGATTCATTATAGCATTGCCTTCTAGCAGCTAACTTAGTTGTTAACAAGGATGGCCTTAAGCCATCCAAAAATATGCTAAGAACTGATGTCAAAATTGCGACCACGGCAAATGTGCCAAATAGGCACCATAATTATGTCCCCATTTCGCGGCTGCCCAGGTTAATTTCATTCGTAATTGTTGATGCGATAACGATTGATTGTAATAATCATTTTGAACTGCCAATTCGAAAGATTGTAAAAATATAAATGGCTCTGTCGAACCATCATATAAAGTCAGTTTATTTACACTAGAATAAATAATTAACAGCATTCATGCCATAGAGCTAGGAATAGAAGTACCCTGGAAAGGTGCCAAACCCGGAATTCCCATACCGGGATTTCTCATAGCATTTTGACCTTGCCAAGAATTTCGAATAATAGGCATTCCCGCAGTTTCCAATTTATTGAATAGTGGTAATTCTAAGCGCTTAAGCATCTGGACTACAGATTCAAAAACAAAATCTCTTTTTTCGAGAGAAATATCAACCATAAAAAGCCAGCTCTAAATTCCCAAAATTTTGGCATAGTGCCAAAAATGTTGGTTCCACCAATTTTGGAGAAGACTCTATACTCGTAGCAATAGTTCGTTTAACCTTTTAAGGCCCCCGCGGTACTTTAAAGTACCAGCTATTCATAAATTTATTGCCCCTCAGAAAATGACGTTTGGTTGTACTGCAATGCTTCAGTGTATAGCGGAATAGCCCCTCTTTGAAATGAATGCTTGTAGTGCATCCTACTGGCATTTTTTAGGAAATTATAGCGTTTTTAAAACATGGAGCTACATTTTCAAGAAATTTGCGATAATAGGCTTAAAAACAGAATTGTTTTTAATAAATTTCTGATACTTTTAAGTGAATTTTTTTGCATCAATCTAATAAATCAATCCTGTAGATTAAAAAAAATGTCATAAAAAAATTTGTTGGCACAAATTATGCCATTGTTTTGGGATGTTAAAATTTTGCAGTGACATTTTGTAAAACTTTAAATTTTTGATAAAAAAATCTAAAAAAATTCAGATATCCTAGTTATAATATATAGTTTCATTTTCCAAAGTTTCAAAAAGTTTGGATATGGGGATCATAGTGCCGTCTTGAAAAAAGTGATCAGATAACAGATGACTCACGTTACATCTTGCTTTAACCCTCGGACATGACGATTCTGCACTTTTTTGGTTTTGTGGTTTTTTACTACGTGTATTACAGTCTACATGTATAGGTGCAGTGTAGACCTACATCTTCATTATTTTAATTTAATTCAGGCATTTTTTTTGGTGGTCACTCTTAACACGTTTTACTGTATTTATACCAGATTACTGTCCATATAATGCCAGTAACGTCATTCATTGTTTGTGTGCAGTTTGGCTATATAAACTTTTCAATATACAGTACATGCCCAATTTTTAGTATGGCCCCTATACGCATAGACAGCTATGACCCTTTATAAAAGGCGAATAATCCGCAATCTAATGTATGTAAAGCTCGGTGAGATTCCTGTTTACATTCGTGAAATGGGTCTCGTGAGACGCCGTTTGGGAGCTTGTGCCTTATCGCGAGCCATAAATAAGCGCGGAAAAGCCGAATAAAGCGCTTTTAAGTCCATTTTTGTATTGATTGATTTCACCGGCATCATTATACGCTTTCGCCCGAGCAAAAACGTGACTAATAACCCGGGCGAGGTATAGTGCAAATCCAATTAGCTGGAACAAGAATCTGGCCAACTCCAGGAAATCGTATCCATTATATTAATATTAATGGAAGGATTATGCCTGAAATGCATAATGGTTTGCTGTGATGTTAGGATGATGAGACTGTAAGTTCAAGATAATTACTCGCATTATCCTTGACATACTATACATGCTATAGAACGCGGTATAGGATGCATTCACGAAACCATCCATGATGCTACTGTGGTTGCTATAAATCGAATTTAGCGATTTTTTAAAACTCGAGTTGTAGGCCCTAAAATTGAATAGTGCATGCTAATTGGGTGCACGGGATCTATAGACATGAAATAATTTGCATTATGTACCACTCTTTACGCATATCCATTTCCCGTGCGTTTGGAGTGAATGGGAATCCTATTCGTTATATAAGCCGTCAGGTGGAGGGTCGATCTGTGGCGGATGCATTGATGGCGAGTTTTAATCTGCTTCCCGTGCTATTGGTCGACTTAATTTCCAGCAGTTTCTGTTGGAAAAGTTATCAGCCGTTAAGGCGGTCATACCTGCAGGAGGAAAGTTATTTCTGGTAACTTACCAATTTTAGGCGTGTCCGAAAAGTCAAGCGCATATTTCTGAGCATTTTACTAACCATGGCTTTTAAAAAGGAAAATTTTAAACGTAAAGTATTTAGACTTCATTTATGTTTTTTATAATTGACAAATTAAAAAATTTCCTTTAATTCACATTCTAAAAAAGCAGAACTTTTTGAACGTGCCGTATTTCCAGGTATAACTTTCCTCGTGTATGACCGCCTTTAAGATAAAAGATTGCAATTATACGTGGTGTCCAATAAGGCTTCATTCCTGATTCAATTGAAACATGAAGCATCATTATTTCTGTTAAACTACACGAGTTAATGTACTGATGCACTGCGTGTTGCATGCACATTGCGAAGGATGGTGAACGAATGGATCACGTTGTGTAAATCAACGCAGTTGCAATTGGTTGGCATTTTACATTATATCCGCGTTTCTTCTTATAATTCCATACTTCTTCGATACGCGCGTGTATTTTTTTCTACATCAACACTACTTAATTAATTGATGCTTTGTTTAATTGGCATATTGTCTATTCAGAAATAATGCATTTATGAATGTTCAAAGAAAATGCATTCGAGGAGTTTGATGTGCTTTATAACATATTTTTGGGGGTAGGCTACATAGCGTATAAATACTCTCATTCGTTGCGACTTCCTCGATGCCTACCCGCTTCATAGTCCGCTGAAGTACATGTACGGCTACATCCGTGTCCAGTAACCATATCAAGAAGAACGTTAAAAGCGTTAACTCTATAAATGGGTCGTAAATTGGTAATGGCTTAGCTAGTGCGCCCTCGTACCTGTAACCTCTCAAAGACACGGCCATTGTGTCCAGCATCAACAGAAATGCAAAAAGCTAGCCGAACCGTTGTTTGGATTTATAGTAAGAGTTTCGCCGTTGGCAGTGCGCGTCTCTTCATCGTTTCCTGTTTCTTTTAATCAGTCGTGGACTTTTCTTTGCCATAAAGGCTGGCTGCTAGCTCGTACAATATCTGTTAAATGCAATCAGCTTATCTTTCTGAGAGCATCCTAGTCATGAAATAGATGAAGGGGAAAAAAAAACATCTCGGTGACCATCATATTATGTTTTCGTGTAGGAATTAGTTGATCACTGGCAGGTGCCTTTTTTTTCCTTTTCCAGCTGAACACCCTGTCAGAGGCTCAAAAGTTCTTTATGTGGTCTTTGTCTTTTATGTTCCAATCACCATCACATTCTAAGCTAATGCCATCAGGGCTTAACATGCTTGGCCTAATAGTTAAGGCGGAGACAAAGCTACCTCTAATCTCTGGATAATGTTTTTCAAAATAGCGTGAAGGTGCTCGGAGAAATGATGTTGCATGACCTAAATTATGGCCCACCTTACGTCCCTTCAAAGGGAATTATCTCACCCAGATATTCTTGAAGAATTACCAGAAGGCTCTTCGTTTCATACGTCTGAAGTAGTCTCCAATTAATGGAATACTCGAGACTCGCTTAACGCTTATGCGCACTGCAATAATCGAACTGTGATTCGTTGTTGTCACCAGAACAGCTACAGTAGAGCCTCTTTTATATGAACTAATTGGGACCAGAGGTGGTTCTTGTAATCGAAAGTTTATAAATCGAAAAAAATCGAAAACTATGAATGTGTTATCATTCCAGTCTACAAAAACATCACGGTTCATCCATGCCCTAGGTTGGTTTTTGTAAACAAAAGGGAATTTTGAATCAATTTTTAGTTAATTTTCCCAAGGTTGAGGCCTGCGCCAGCCAAAAACCGCACCGTCTGGTCGGCAGGAGCTCCGTGCTGATGAGTTCATGTAATAGAGGTTCTACTGTATTTGTATTTATGGAACTTGTTATATTTCTAATTCTGTTAGTATATTATACACATCTTTATTAAAGCGCAATTTAAACAATTTTAACTTTGAGAAATTCAATATTTTTGTATGAAATCGTGTCACTTAAAATTTACAAGATAAAGCTTGTGCTATGCAACAAGTTTATGGTGGAATCAACTTGGTGTGTTGTTTTGAATGAATTTTTTCCCTCAATCTCAGTGTTAAGTAAGAGAAAAATGTTCATCTGGAATATGAATCTGTCATGGCATAAGACGAACTGATGAATCTTTAATATTTTAACATAACATAAAAGGCATTATCATGATCAACAAAAAGATGCACCATGTTTAAAGTTGTTGAAAAAGGTACATCAGTTTGTCTTCATGCATGGACAACTTAATTTGAGGTACAGTAAAACCTGGATAAGTGACCACATGTTTATTTTGACCACTTTTTAGTATTTTGGTTTTTCTAGTATACATTTGCTTTATAAAATTCTCTGCATAGTGACCACCTGTCTATTGTGTACAGTGACCAGTGTATGTTGTCTTTTTTGCAATTTTCACATTGTCAATGCATCTTAAAAACCGAACAGATAACAGATGAGCCACCTTGCATACTGCTTTAACCCTAGTGGTTCTCGAATAATTCAGCCAATCATGTTATTCAGATCGAAAAAATCACTGAAAACATAATCATTAGAAGCAAAAAGCATTTAAAACAAGGAAAACTTGACAATTTTTTCTTTAAAAAAACACCCATATGTGCATTAATTGCAATAAGGCAATAAATTTACAGTATGTAATGCACATAAATATGATCATTCTGCACTTTTTTGTTTTTTTTACTACATGTATTACAATCTACAATTACATGTTCATTTTTTTTTAAATTTAATTCAGGCATTCTTAGTATAGTGACCACATGTATACAGTGACCAACTTTTTTGTGGTCCCTCTTAACAGGTTTCACTGTATTTGGATTTGTAGTGTAATTAATAGCAATAATGCAATCCTCTATTTTATTGATAATTATATACAGATGTTTAAGTTTCTGCTATGCAGCTAAGGTTTAACTAGTGACTGTAGCTATATACTTTTTTGTCATGTCTTCACGTGATGAATATAATGATACGGATACGCCTGTATGTAATCTGAATACGTGATATTTGACTAACATCGATGGTCATTTTCTCTTTTGGTCATGCTGCAAGAGTGAATAAATGTCAAAATTTGTATGTTTTGAAACTAGTAAACTGCGTTGCTGGGGTCAACTCAGCCTTTCTCTTATTTTACTC
>JAQGBX010008273.1:0-10660 GCA_034698745.1 Megaphyllum sjaelandicum
TCCCGGAAATTTTACCCCTATGTATAATTGCATGCACTATTCCCCCGGGTATAGTAGCACGCTGTTCTCCCTCTACCTATAGTGCCATGCCGTTGTTTGCGCGGGAAGACGGTAACGGTAAATTGACATTTTTGCCTTTATTGTGTTTAACTCTATGTGACCATCAAGTTTTAATCGAAGATTACATTAATCCGAGTTTGGCTCCACCGAGATACTGTATTAGCCAAACTTTCCTCGCAGAAGCACGATAAAAGAGTTATCGAGAATGATCTGGAATTTCACTGATTGCCTGCAAACTGGCGCTTTTCCTGGTAATCTCATCCTTATTGTGAAATTTTCACTTATCGACCACTCAAACAGGAACGCACGTTTCATTTCTGACAGCATTTTTTTTTTGCCAGAGTTTGTGGCTAATTTTCAGCAAGTATGGTATGAACTCCGTGTTTTTTGTTATTGATATAACCTGATGCCAGCTTATGTCACTTTGGGAATATTACAGCTTTTAATGGGCGATTTTCATCGCTATCGCGGAATTAAATCCGGGTTTTACGTTTCCCTGATATAGTCAACAAGTCTTTTATGATGCAATTATTTGGTAATTTTAGGAGAGTAGGTTTCAGCTTCGACTACAGCCGAATTAAAAAAAAAATCATATGTGATCAAATTTTAGTCCATATTAAGTTTTGGATTTATTTGTTATATGTAAATTTGTTATATACAGTATGTACTGAGACAGATTTTTCTCTTTTTTGCACACGCATTGTGCATGAAACAATTTTCTTCAAAATGCTCTCATCGCAAATTGGATTGAAGGATAAAGAAATATCGATTTTTTGAGGGAATGGAGAGATTGGAAATAACAATGTTAATTATTCCTGAATACAGATAACTATTGAATGCACTGCTTTCCAGCCGATTTCGTAAAATATCTCTTTAGATCAATAGTCTCGTTTATAAATTTATTCTAATTTTACGAATAAAGCGAGGGATTGCAACGAAGTTGTTTTAGATGATTATAACTACTTTTTTTTACAGATAGCAATAATTAATGAAGATCTAAATTAGAAAATGAATATTTTTCGGTAAATAGGCAAAATTTCGCGACCATACACTTGCCATGCATAAATTTCAAATGAAAAAAAATCATTGGGATTTAAAAAAGTATCATCTTGGTATCAATAACGAAGTTGTTTTATATGATTATAACTATTTTTTACAGATAGCAGTAGGCCTACTTAATGCAGATTAAATTAGAAATTTAACATTTTTGGGTAAAAAGGCAAAACTTCACGTCCATAATTTGCCATGCATAATTTCAAATTTAATTTCAAAGATATATTTATGTGTTTGTCTCAAAGAATTTATCAGAAAAGAGTTAGATTAGTTGGAACTGCTCGGAATCATCTTGGTAGTAATTAATGCAGATCTAAATTTGAAATTTAATATTTTTGGGTAAATAGGCAAAACTTTACGTGCATGAATTTACTATAATGCATAAATTTCAAATGAAAAAAATTATTGGGATTTAAAGAAAAATATCACGAAATTGTTTTATTGATTGTAAGTAATTTTATAGATAACAGTAATTAATGCAGATCTAAATTAAAAATTGAATATTTTTGCCAATGAAGGTAAATAATTAGTAAACGTGAATTTCACGTCCATAAATTTTCCATGTATTAATTTCAAATCAAAAAAACATCATTTGAATTTTTTTTTAAAATTATCTTGGTATCAATACATACAAGATAAGGTAAAAAATGAAATATTTAATTTGAAATTGATTCATTGGAAATTTTTAAACTCACCATTCCTATAGTTATTTGCCATCGTTACTTTAGAGACAGACATTTCTATTCAAAGCAATTTCTATGTGTTTTTTGAACTAGCTTTGCTTAATTCCTATTGGGAGTACATGTAAACTGGACAAGGAATGGGGACGAATCCTGTTGAGTAGAGGTCGAATTAGGTGTGCCAACTGTCCTAAATGCACTTCTGTTTGTAATGGACCTTGCGCAGAATTCGTCACTTGGGAATTTCGTAATTCATTCTATTGATGGACATTACCTGAGGGCAGGTTTAATGACCTTCCAAAAGAACTTTCTGCACTTCTAAACTTCGCTTATGAATCTAATGTACTGTCTGTGAAGAGACCAGAATGGACAAATCTCCAAATTACAAAGAGACCTTATAGTGTTTTATCTGATTCTTTAGAGCCTGGCAGCTTAATCTTATAGCAAAGATATATTTATGTGTTTGTCTCAAAGAATTTATCAGAAAAGAGTTAGATTAGTTGGAACTGCTCCAACCTCTGGTATGGAAGTTTATGTCCTATGTTTTATCGATTAACGTATATAACAACAATATCAATTGATCAGAAAATCTATGCCCAGTTATGAATTTTATAATGGGCATACTTAAAAGTTTGGTTTAGCTTTTGTCGTCCAGAGGACGTTCTCTGCAAGTTTATTTAGATCTGTTTTCATTTCTATATATTCTGTAAAATCGATCTGTTTATCTAGATTTGAAACGCTTTCAATGTCACATTTCATTGATATATAAATATAATCTTTTTAAATAAATAAAATATTTGATCTTAATACGATCTCTAAGAGGAAACAGCCATTACCGTCAAGTTGTGTCCTGACCCACACCTGCTGCACCCCGACTATACACAAAATAGGCGTGCGCGCCCTCTATTGCAGCTTTTCGCGACCTCCGCCCAACTTACCAATATCTATTATGTTTTTTTGTTTATATCAAATTTTTATTGATATTCTTGTCGTGAAACTGGCCTCAAAATGAAAAATTGCTCAGCTGGCAAAACTGTTTGAACTTCTGGCGAAAACTCCCTCGTCGAGCGCAGATGGCGCTATACTAATAAAATTTCCAACTTGAAAATTTCAAACTTGTTGGTTAATAACGAAGCTCCTGTGCCGAACTACCGTAATCAATATTTGCACATACACTGTACATGAAAAATGCAAAATTGAAGAGCAGCACTGTTGACGATGCAAAACAACATCGAGATAAAATGATTGGTTGAAGATGCGGAGGTCGAGTCGGCCATCTTTACGAACCAATCACTATACCACTTATTCGGTTTTTGCCTATAATTCGCGTTTCGTTAATGGGAACATATTCTAGATTTTTTCTTCATCTAATAAAAATTGAAACAAAAGTGGTTCGCTTATCCTATAAATGTATTTTAAAATAGTTTCGGAAGTGGAAACAATTCGAAAAAGACGTGAAAATAAATAATTCGTCTATGGCTCTTCCAACACGAAGTGCTAAAAACGCCATTTTTGTGGTCAAAAATGATTCTTTTACGAAAATTAAAATTGTTCCGTCATACTTAATTATTTTTCCAGGAAATGATTTTATTTGTTTTACTCTGAAATGTCCGGAAAATAGTTAAGGATGGCAGGTCAACTTTTCATCTTCGAAAAATAGTACATGTAATTAAATCTTCAAACGTCAAATTCAAAACTTGTAAATTTTAGCGTCGTAGTTTAAATTTTCAAACTACACTATAAACATTTGCGAGAAAAAAACATGTTTTTAGCACATTCCATGCTCTCAAATAGTTTTCGAGATACGAATTAGCTGGCTCTCTGATCCCCTCGGCTAAATTTCACCAGCTTTGGCCTTTTCTTTTCGGTTCACAAAGATGGCCGCCCTCCGTTCAATGACGTCACTAGACTATTTTCGAATGGATGAATGAAAGAATGAATGGAAATTGGTTGCTACCTGCAGCTGCCTCCTTATCGGTCCTCACGGTCGGCTTGACCACCTGGACGGGGGTTGTAGGGGTTGCTGCGCCGCTGTTGTTAGTTGTAGCCCCTGCCGCAGGGGTCGCCGCGGCCATGTTGGACGGCTGCTCCTCCGTATTGCTCATATCGCTGGATTTGCAGAATTCTTGTCGCACTTTCACGCGTTCAGTTCATGTCATCCACTGCCATCCTGAGAACAGAAATGCAGAAAAAAAAGTTTTCCTTTTAAAATTTGGCCAGCGATTTGCACCAGGTACAAAACTGCCTATATAGAGCGGCTTTATTCGTCCGTAACCGTGCAACCCCAATTTGGCATTTTGATTTTTTTTTTTTATTTTCTCCACTCGGATCATTGACAAAAGATCTATTCAAATGCTGTTTAAATTGCTGATACATGGAAGCGCGGATTTCGCAGGGAGCAAGCATTCACCCCTCGTCTGACATCGTGCATTTCTGGGTCTTTCACACCTCGAAAAACAAAAGGATGTTTCATAGGATGTCAGGGCGAATTTTACTTTATATAGATGAAAAAAAATCACGTTGGTAATACATTTTTTGTTTTCATTCATCGAAAGTTGGAGGAGGTTATACTGTATTTGCTAATTAGGAACTGCATGTATTGTATTATAAACACAAAGAAGTTTATATCTATTTTTCAAGAAATTCTGCCATGTTATGCAGTGAACACTTTTGATTACTTTTACCTTAAAAAACAAAAAAAAAACATTAACAAGCTGTTTGAAGGATATTCTTCAATGATCAGTTTTATTATGAGGTTAAATACTACGTATGTATTTTTCATAGTTTTTATAATCACGTTAGTAAGGCAATTAAAAACTAGCAAAAATGTTTTTAATGCCAAAAACGCTGCGAAGGATTTAGATTTACAAACTGGAGAAAATTATTTTTAGACTTGTACACAATTGAAAACCGAATAAATCGATAAATATGCACTTTGACAATATTATGCCTAGTTCATATACTGTATACCAGCAAACGAGCTCGTATTTTTTATGAAAATATAATTACGCAAAATATGTGACCCAATATGTGACCTAATTTCAAAAATTCTATTTAAAAACAATTAAACTAGCAGGAGGTATGTTCAATTGCACATTTTAAAAAAATGGTATTCCCTTTATATGAAACGAGACCAAAAAAACCTGCTGAATACAGTTACCATTTCTTGGCTCCTATTAGCTATTTTTGGCTCGTTTCAGACCACCTTTTGCCAGGTGAATAAAAAAATACTAGTTTCACTCCAAGTTTTCGCGAGAAATATCTAAATGAGCTAGACAATTAAAAGGTGAAATATTTGCAGTTATATCGGCATATCTAAAGAATTTAAAATCAGGATAACGATTAATGAAATTTTCGTTCCAGTATTGCAATAAAAGTACTTTTTTTATCAATTTTTTATATAGCGTATAAAGTTTAAAATTTTACTGAGAATGTATCATAAAAAGCCGATTTTCGAATCCTGTTGAGGTTCTAGTTCCTGATTCATATAATAAATGCATGAATCCGGAAGCAGCTTTTGATTTGAATTTAAAAAAGATGAAACGTACGTGTCAGCCTTATTTCGTTTTTTAAAGAAATGAATAAATATATAATGTACTTCTGGTTACATGCGCCATGCTTCATAAAATTCAATCCATGATTCACTTTAGTCGTTACATGAATAGGGTCTATTTTAAATTTGGTCGGGGATTAAAAAACGATCACATAAATTGAAAAGAAATGCATTAGAAACGAATTTGAGATTTATGCTACTGGCAAAATTCATTTCGATATTGTAAATTGCATTTCAAAACGAAAAAAACCGTCTCAATTTACATGTTATTTTGGTGCAAAATATTAAGTTTCATACTTGTTAAATATAGGCCTACATTATCTTCTTAGTCAACTTTTAACAAAGTTTCCATTAATGGAATTTATTAACTGTGAATAATTTTTTTAAAAAACTAATCTGCTTAAAATGTAAAATGTAAAAACTTTCCATTTTTCAAACCATGACTTGTGGAAAAGTCCTCCATCTTCAAATTTGATTAAAATTTCCCCTCTTAATTAAAAAAATCAAAATCAAAACTAATAATTGGAAATTCTTCTTTCAAATCAAATAAATTCCTACAGTAGGCTACATATTTGTTTTTAAAATCAAATTTTTCAAACTATAACTTGCGGTGGAAAAGTCTTCCATCTTCGAATTTGCTTAAAATTTCCCTTATTAATTAAAACAATAAAAATCAAAACTAATATTGAACTTTTTTTTCTTTCGATTCAAATAAAAATTCATGCAGTGTACACATTTCGTTTTTGAGTAAAAAAAATGACATTTGTACGATACATTTTTTGTTCCGCCAATGTTTTCGAACTTAATTTCCCATTTTATTTACGTTTTTGATCGAAAAAAATGAAAACAAAAAGTACATGTATTGCATCTCCGGTTAAATTTTAAATTAGGTTTTTAATAGCACGAGTGAGTAATTGGAAAAAAAAATCAACTGGTCTAGAGGGAAAAAGAACTGCAAATAAAATACAAAAGTTTTTCATTTCTGAACATACAGTATTTTTTTCTAAAAAAAAAATGAATGCTACAAGAATATCTTTCCGAGTGTTTCCAATTCCATTGCAGTTGTTTGTCACACGATCGACTATCTTATCGATGACTTCAACGGGATTTTACATAAAATGAAAATGGAGTTATCCCCATTTCCTTCCCTCATTGGTGTATCACGAAGCAAAGCATTTTCCTATAAATTAGTCGTGGATTCCAGAAAGAGAAGGAAATGAAAGTGAATTTTTGCAGCATAGCATCTCTTTAAAATGCTGTTAGGCCTTGGTTTGGCCTACGCAAACTGCATTTCATTGACGTCATCGCTTCGTAGGCCTAGAAATCAATTTTCCTTTTCAATGGCAGCGGTATTTTCCCGTTCATAATTGGCTAAATATATATTTGAAGCAATCATCGAAATCTTAGTTTCCCCTTAGTCTAACAGATTACGCTCTTTTTTGCCATTCAGTGTATCGATTTTTCTTCAGCGGATAATGCGAGCTAGGATAAGAGTTTGTCGATAAGCATCACATATATCGTACTTACTGTTCTTGTAGCATGGAAACTCAATTCTGGTTGTCTTTTTGGCACTTTCAATTTATTATTAATTGACTAGATCAGATTTAACTTTAGTAGGGAAATCGATGAGAAATGCAGGAAATTTGATTTCTTTCATAGTACAGTATTTTTAAAAGTTCAAGTATTAAACTCCTTGTCAGGCTCAGGTTTAACAAAAACTGTATTTTAAGACGAGGGTTTTCGTGTTTTAGCTAAAAATTAGCTCTACGTATTTTATATCGGTAATTAACGAAACGAAGTTAACGACTTGAAGAAATTTTCTATTCGAAATAAATGTTGTTAGTTTTGCAAATATTTTGGGCGACAAGTGTTGTGAAAACGGGCGTGTTTAATAGGCGCCTTTATTTGTCATGTTATCTTATCATTGACTAAAATCAGATTATTCAGTTTTTATTAGTCTTATTTTAATTTTGTTACTTTTTTTGTTTGTTATTTTTTGCGAAAATGCTGACGTATATTGGTTGGGCGGGTAACAAGACTGATCGTAAAAAGAAAGTTTAAAAATTATTTCGAGTGCAGTTTATTTTTAATTATTTGAAAAATGTAAATCATAAATGGAGCTTACTTCCAGTGATTTTACTTTTTTAAAAACAAATTAAATGTCTTTGGAATTTTCGTATCAAAGAACTTTTACTCGCATAAATGTCTTAATTGCTATAAAAATAACTAGTTTCTCTAACGTATCTACCATTTTTATAATGACATAAAAATTAATGAAGATTTTATTTCTTAAATTTGGCATAGATTAATTAGTTGTAGATTGGCCTCTTAAACCATAAAGGGTTTCCGTTAATTGTCTTTTACAATTTAATATTCCAGATTTAAATTATCGATCAAAAATAGTTGGATTTATTTATGAAACGAAATATTTTGCATTAAGTTTTTTAACACGCAAAAATTACAGAAGTTGTATTTTCTATAGGTTATCTCCTCCTATCAATATCCTTTTGTATATATATTTGTTTTCATAAAATGTCTACTTTTCTGTTTAAAAAACACATTTTCGTGGATCCTGGATTTGTTTTCCAAACATGCAATGAAATTTAGGGAAAAAAATTACAACCTTGTCCCATTAAATTGGTCTTAATTTTCGAATAAAGACCGAAATCCCACGAGAGTAATCAAAAATTATTAAAACTGGAACGGACATATGACGTGTTTATATACATTCCTAAATGACTCGTTTTTTATCAGTTTTTGTTGGAGGAAATCTAATTAAACTTATCGCTTAATGAAGTTGGTGAATTGTTTATAACAATGCGGAGAAATACGTCACATGTTTTATGACGCACGCATTGATGCCTACGATGTTTACTGGCGTTTTGAACGACGCAAATTTAGGCCTATTTTTCTGTTTTTCAGCAAGAAAACTGCTTAGCGAAATTGATGGAAAACAACTGAATGTTTGCTTAAAGGGGATACTTTGCATGGAAACGCCATCGTTTTTCAGCGCAAAAAACGTCGTGCGAATTAAATAAACAACGCAAAAGTAATCCCAGATTAATAAAAATCAATATTTTCTTTTTCCTATTGAATGCAAATCCGAGATAAAAGCTCACATTTAAATTGCACCATACTGGCAAAAGCCAACTTGAACGAATTAAGACATTACTTCCACCATATTGATCTATCAAACTCCGACGTTTAGTTTTTACTAAGAATTGCTTTTATCAGGAAAAATCACAAGAATCGCCGAATAAAATTATTATTTTACCGAAGTACAAGTTGTATATTGCGCCATCACGAACCTTTCAGTAAATATTTTTTGTTTTTTAAAAAATGAGATCAACGTGTGCGATAAGTTGACAGAGATTTACAGCGAAATGCCAATATGGAAGGCTGCCAGCTTAACTTGCTCAGCCTGATCACATATTGTTGGGTATAATTGCAGCAATTTAATCTTCCGATAACAATCAATAATTATTGATGAAAAACTCGTTCTAATCGCCGATTAAGGTTAAATGAACCTTAAAACAGTTTCATTTTTTTCATAAATTTTAATCGTCGATTAAAGTCATTATACTGTATCACAAAATCAAATTATCTTTCGTGGCCATGTGCCGGATAAGTTGATCGACTTTTCCGGCAGAAGTCAACGGGAGAATCTTTCAACTTATGCCGTTTCGCTGGCAGGCCCATTTAGGAATATGGTTGAATGCATGGAATCGTACCGGCTAAAACGGAAGGTTAATTAAGATGCACCAAACTACGATTAAAATGTATGTTTCGGATTAACTCTCCAATTCCAAAAAAATATATATTTACATTTCGAACAAAATCCGGGTTTTAATCGCCGATTACAACGGGTTAATCGGAGTTTGGTGCAACCCGCCATTCGCCATGCCACTTTCAGCCCATGCCGATACTTTACCATTTGTTCGGCGAATTTTTCCGATAAATATCGAAAGACATTCACCGGCGTCAGCAATTACGCACTCCCTAAACCGTCAGTTACTCGAAAGTTAATCGTTGGCTAAACCAAATTCATATTTTATTTCATTTTTTCGATAAATATCAATGTAGCTGTTAGCCCCCGAGTGCCATAGAAAAACAGCCATAGAACCCACTTTAGAACGCCCGTGCGTGGATCTAGCATGACTGGAAATTTACGAAGCCTTAAAATTTAGGAAAAACATCGCAGCAAAGCCGAATTTAAGGAAGAAACGCGCCAACGTTAATTCATGCGCTGTTTTTACATAGTTTTCATACAAACAAACTCACCGATTCGCGTCGAAATTCATTGAAAGCTGCTGTCAAAGAAGAATTCCAATATAGGTCACAATCGTATAATTCAAGATGGCTTTCGCAGTGCGCATGCGCACCTTTTCATCACCGATATTACTTTTTTCGGCAAATAAAACTTTTCTTTAGAAAACAGAAAATAACGAAAGAAAATGGCTTCTCGGATGAAATTCTGACGGACGAAATGCTCGGCCACCGAACGCGGCCTTAAAACTAGCGTTTTGATCGCGAAATCGCAATTGTTTTCGCGTTTTAAAACTGAAAACAATGATCAAATTCGTAGCTTTCTATTGACCTTCGGAGCCACACTTGAAGCTGCCTGCGCGTGCCACGAAAGATGAAGGCCGACGAAATTCGGGGGAAATGGCGAAGTGCCGTTAACATTAATGACTGGCAGATTCAAACGGTTGATGGGATGATCGTGACACGTGTGTCCACAAGATGGCGCTAGCGGATAGGCCGAGTTCTTGCTGTGTGATCAGTCAACTGTCGGCGGCATTCGAAATATATCCCTATGAACATTTCGTCATTACAGAATTAAATATTATTTAAAACTAACACAAAATCGTGATTTAGACGCTTGATATGTTAAAAAAACTCCACGTGCGTATCTCTTAAGTAAAATCAAGTAAAAAACACAATAATGATTACTTTTGTAACAAAATTATACAGTATATATCCTGGATACTGACAAAATAAAACGTTTGCAAATCATTGGTATTGTAAAATATCCAATTAATTTATCTAATTTAAGGAAAACATGGTGATATAAAAATGTTTTTCTTAGAAAATGGTGTCAGCAGACGAACATGTGACAATTTATGGCGCATTCCAATCGTCAATCTGGTGTGCACCGGTGTACATTACAAGGTGAGGCGTAAGTCTATAAAGTCGTGTTGCGCCTGCTTCCTGCAAAAAGTGCCGATTTACAGACTTATGCTTCACCTTGTAGCCTCGTACACCGGAGCACACGAGATTGACGATTGGAATGCGCCAAAAGTTTTTAAAGAAA
>JAQGBX010008274.1:0-10660 GCA_034698745.1 Megaphyllum sjaelandicum
TAACGAGTAAGTTTTGGTCAGGGAATTTTGGATTTTAGTCAGGGTAAAGTCAGGGAAATTGAAAACGAAAATTTTGTGGCCACCCTGTTTATTATTTTATGGGATTACAGTAGAGGCCGATTTTTTTATTGGAATTACAGTTTATTTTATTGGAATTACAGTAGAGGCCGATTTTTAGAGGAACTGTCCTGGCATTCGCCTCAAAACTACTTTGGAAAAGCACGAAAACCAAAGCGAGGACTGCGGCCGAGCCGGGAATCGAACCCGGGTCTACCCAATGCGAGGCTGAGCAAATAGCATGCACTCAGCGACCATCTTACGAGTGCAAATTTGCAAAATTTTCAACGTTTTACGAGAACAAAATAACCAAATTTGCAAAGGACGTCTCCGGTTGTCGTCACATCATCCGGGAACTCCGACAGTCCTCGCATCTGCAAAAAAATTTAAAAAAAAAGGAATGAATATCGAGAAACAGTACATGTATAACGATATCAAAATCAGAGGTGATTTTAGACTTCAAGATTAAAATCGAATCGATGTTTTTCATTGTTTAAAATCTAGACTTTTTTTGATTTCTTGAATAAACTCTACTGTAATGTATGAAATTATAAGTACTGCGCAAATCAGGTGATATTGGAGCGATTCCTTGCTTTTCTGTATATATTTAGTCGAACCTCGCTTGGCGAATCTCTAGGGATGTAAAATTTTGTTCGCTTTAACCGTAGTTCGACTCGTATTATCCGAATATCCGAATTAAGAATTCGCTTTAAACAAAGAAATTAACTCTTCATTGGCCTTTCTTTAATGGGCTAAATCTCCATGGAGGGAAGTTAATAAGCTGGGAGAATCTCTGAATTTTAAGAACTGGGCGATTCCACATTCTAAAGGCGTCACACACTTAGAAAGTTATACATGTTCTATATTTGGAAATAAATTGCGGGAAATGTAAATGAAACAATTGCCTGTTGCTGTACGCACACGAAGCGATGCTTTCAGAATATATCCCTACAGTATATGCAGTATATGACAACACTGCTCCAAAGGGAAATTCGGGTATACTAACTTGACAGCACTGCTTATTCCATCCTATGACCTATGTCATTCCTAATTGGCTATCCAACAGAAATAAACTTGTCTGCATGACTATGCAACCTACAAGTTAGTCACACACGAGAAAATTAGTTGCTGTATACATGTATCTGAAAATGTTGCAAATTTGTACTCGACTACTGTACGTTCGTTCTGCCCTGACTTTTCCAGACATTTAAATTCCAGTTCTCAGATTTTTCCAGGTCTGGGGGTATCCAGATTGAAGACATCCAGGGCATTTTACAATTCCCAAGCCTTCCAAAATCCTGACTAGGCTACTGCGGAAATTTGTCACAAATGGCGTTTTCAACTCGTCTTTCCTAGAGAGTCTTTCCAAGATTGGCCACGTCCCACGGGTTGCTAGCAACTCGCAAATGGCAGATTTTTGACTAATGTCATATTGTTGTTCCCTCGCGTGCGGAACACTATGGAATTCGCCGAGAAAATGTGGGTCAGATGCCCAAAAATACCCTTACGGAGGAGAAAAGCAGCATTTATCTGGCGATAATTGATCGGTGCTGAAACGACGAAATAAACGGGGCTTTTACCGTCCTACAAGGAGCGTATTTACGTCTCTGTTCCTGTGGTCAGCACCCTATCCTCCTGCACGTGCGACGGAACAATGCCCATTGTCCACGACCAACTTCTTATCTACTGTCGCGCAATGTGGGAGCGGTCAAGCCTGAAAACGACCCCCACCTATTCTAGGTTTAACACACAACTAGGGTTTCAATCAAATCGCGAAGAGCGACCTCTGGGTGAGAGGCGAACAGGGTTCCCCCAGAAATGGAAAACCTGGAAGCGTCAGGGAAATTGACTGGAAATGTCAGAGAAGAATTACTTATTTGGAAAAAAAGTCAGGGAAATTCAACGTGTTAATGTTGTCCCAATCCAAAAGTAATGTTTCCACATGTTTAGCACAGGTCCCATTTGCAAACTTATTACGTGCATATTTACAACATTTGTAGCTTAATTATTCCTCTCATAAATTTGCCAAGTTTTCAACAGCTTTTGAGAACAAATTTGCGAAATTTAAAAATTTTTCCGAAGACAAACTTGCAGAAATTTTCATGTTACCCGAGTGCAAATTTGCAAGATTTTTATCAGTTTCCGAGTGCAAATTTGTAAAATACTAAACTGTTTCTGAGGACAAATGTGCAGAATGTTTAAAGTTTTCGTAATACAAATTTTCAAGATTCCAGCCTTTTCCAGCGTGCAAAGTTTTCCAACTGTTTTCGGGCCCAGATTTTTAAAAAATTGCAAGTTTCCGAGAAAATAAATTGCACAATTATCAACCTTTTCAGAGGAAAAATTTGCAAAACTTTCAACATTTTCCGAATACAAATTTGTAAAATTTTCCAAAAATTGATATTGCATATTTTGGAAAATTTTCAAAATTAATATTGAAAGTTGTCTTGTGTAGATTTTGAAAAACTGTAGATAACATCGCCACATGTCAATTTTGTCGATGATCAGGAAAAGTCAGGGAAGTTGAATACGAAATTTCTGGGGAGCCCTGGCGTATAGCTGCCCACTATAACAACAGTTTGGGAACTACTAGTCTAAAAGTGAAATGTGCTGAATGTACAATGTAGTTGACGAAAATTCCCTTCCAAATTAATTTTCCCAAACACATTCCAGAAGTTTAAGTGACACATTACTGGAAAAGTTTTCTTCCACCACGCCACCTGTGATGTTTAAATCTTAAAAGTTGCCATAATTGTATTTTTAAAACGCGAGAGATTACATACAGCATACATGTGTAGGAAAATCCTGCACCCGTAACAACTGTAAACAATGTGTTGAAGTTATTCAAAATAATGTTTTGACGCCGTTATTTTGTTTGCCTCATGCCAAACAGTTGCGGAGATGCGTCATAGATGGCGCTGCATTCTTGAAATGTGTTATCTGTAACCTCTTGGCTCTAAATTTCTGTGCTTCCCATAAAACTTCATAGTTTTCAGCATAGTCTAACGACACTCCTAAAATAGAGCTGGAATGTCTAAACAAAATGGCAGCCAAAAGGACGCAAGATATAACTGAAACATGTATACTGGGACAGTTTCTGTTTCATTTTCTTGAAAGGTTACTTTTCATTTACATTTTCATCAAATCAAAAAATACAATCTGAGTACAATGTATATACAATCAATCTGAGTAAAGTTTATACACTACCCACTCCCGTCATTAACAAAGTCTGATGAAAAAGTGTAAAAAAATAACAAAACCCTAAAATTGCTGGTGGAAAAAAACAACAACAATAAGAACATGTCATTTTTTCCCCCAATAATGTGCTACTCTCTATTGGTTTTTGAGTAATAATAAAATATATTGCATATCAAGCAATAATGCAGTATGCATGTATACATGTATTATCGTGTATTGGTGTTGTTATAAAAAACAAGTAATAAGAGTCTTAAAACAATGCATGATGGAAATAACAGTTGCAGCATTGCGCATCTTCAACACCGAATAAAATATGTGGATGGCTTTATTGACAAATTAAAATAAATAAATGTTTTCAATTTCTGCTTAAATTTTAAACTGAAAATGGAAAAAAAGATATAATCTCTAAACCAGTGGAAATACCACATACCAATTCACGTTTCAAAGGGAAATCTAGGCAAATTAACTTGCCAGCACTGTTTCAAAGGGAAATGTGGGCAAACGAACTTGCCAGCACTGTTTTTATTCCATCATTTGACGTATGTCTTTCCCAATTGTCTATGCAACAGAACAAAACTTTTTGTGCATGCCTGTAAAACTTATGAGGTCAATTTCTTTACAAAAATAAGTTGCTCATGACAGAATAGGATCATTTTCTATTCTGAAAATATGTCTGGAAATTTATTTGCGAAGGAAATATCACGCATTAAGATATCTGGAAACAAGTTTTGAGAGATAAATTGCCTTATCTGTGACCACCTTACGGCCTTCACACACGAGGAAAGTTATATCTGGAAATAATTTGCGGGAAAGTTATTTTACCTGAAACATTTTCATGTTGTTGCACACACGGAGCGTTACTTTCAGAATATATCCCTACAATATATGACAGCACTGTTTTAAAGGGAAATGTGGGTAAATGATATTGACAGCAGTGCTTTTATTACAGACAATGACGTTTGTATTTCCTGATTGGCTATCCAATGCTGTATTCACAACATTGAATCGTTTTCTATTCTGGAAATACACCTGGAAACATATTTGCGAAATAACTTTTCCCAACCCACGGGAAATTTCAAGCAATAATGTATCTGGAAAGAAGTTTCTTGATATAATTTTCCTCGCGTGTGATGGCCTTTATGCATGAGATAAGCTAGTTCCAGATTCCTCTAGCATTTTACTAGTCTATTTTGTTTTCTATTCTGGATTCTGGAAATGTATCTGGAAACTTATCTGTGAAGGAAATTCTTCCCAACACACAGGGAAATATCAAGCAATAATATATCTGGAAAGAAGTTTAAAGATATATAGCTTAATTTTCCTCGTGTGTGACGGCCTTTATGGGATAAGTTCCAGATTTCTAACATATCCTGGATTCTGGACATATATCTGGAAACTTATTTGCGAAGGAAATTTTTCCCAACACGCGGGAAAATATCAAGCAATAATATGTCTGGAAAGAAGTTTCGAGATATAATTTTCCTCTTGTGTGATAAATTCCAGATTTTTAGCATTTTACAAATGCATTTTATATTTTCAATTATTGAAATATATATCTGGAAACTTATTTGCGATGGAATTGCTTTACAACACACGGGTAAATATCAATCAATAATATACCTGGAAAAAAAGTTATAAATTCGGGACAAAAATTTCCTCGTGTGTGACGTCCTTTATTAATGGTACATTCTGATCAGGGAAAAAGGTTAATTTTGATTGGGAAAAGTCAGGGAAATTTGATGTCTAATTTCGGTAGCAACCCTGTGTGGGACGAATTCCCGATTTTCAGCTTTTTTTTTTAATGGCGTGTACATGGAAGTGTAAAAGTTCTGCAATTCGTAGAATGTTGTAAATCCACTTCGCGAATCATCTTGAATCTGAATCATGCGTGGTTTTATTGATGGTACATTCTGGTCAGGGAAAATGGTCAATTTGGGACGGGGAATGTCAGGGAAATTAGATATCTAATTTTGGTAGCAACCCAGTATGGGATGAATTCCCGATTTTCAGCTTTTTTTTGGCGTGTACATGGAAGTGTAAAAGTTCTGCAATTCGTAGAATGTTGTAAATCCGCTTCGCGAATCATCTTGAATCTGAATCATGTGTGGCTGGATTGGATTATTGTAGCTTAGTCCTTTGAGACGGACCCCACGTTAGGGGGCGCTACCAACTCATTCCCCACTTCAATACCTCAATACTACCTCATTACCTCCTCAATGCCTCAATACTACCTCATTACCTCCTCTATACCTCAATACTACCACATTACCTTCTCAATACCTCAATACTACCTCATTACCTCCTCAATACTACCTCATTACCTCATCAATATTTCAATCCGAAAGGAAGGGATAGGACGGGATGGGAAAGGAAGACGGTCATGGCCGATTTAATATTGAACTATCCCGGCATTCGCCCTGGAAGGATTGTGGGAAACCACGAAAAGCCACAATCGAGGATAGCCGACACGGGAATCGAACCCGGGTCTACCGAATGTGAGACAAGAACGCTAACCTCTAAGCTACCTCACTCGGTTAGGATTGCCCGCGATCAGGAGTTAGATTTAGCTGTCCTTTGTCTCCGAAAGATGGCGCTATATGACCTGGATACATTCCTGGATGGGGGACGGGAAACTTGTTTGACGGTTTTATGGCCCGGGGCAAATTTAAGAAAGATTTATGGCCTTGTTATTCCCCACGGAGTTCACGCTCCTGAGGGGTGTGGCATGTGTGGCCAATCATTTGGATTTGCCAACCTCAAAGCCAGCCACAGAAAACCAAGATGGCGTCGTTTTCTATTTTATATATATAGGTTTATACTAGCTGGTCTTCCCGGCTATGCCCGGGCTGTACTTGACGATAGAACGAAGCGATCGCGGTTTGCCGTTATCTCCGCCACCCGTTTTTTGGAATGAAAGCGGGAAAAAAAACCAGATCTTTCTTGGGGGGAAATGTTTTGACTGTAGATGGCGCGACACATACTGTAGTATCGGAAAAAAAAACAGACCCTTCCCGAGGGATAGGTTTTGACAGTTCCATTTATGACCCTTAATTGGACTTCTCCACGTCCTCAGCGCGGTGCCGAGTCATCAGGAGAGAATCGAAAAGGGCGATTTGAAATGCCCCCCCCCCCCTAACGCGCCAGACGAAAGCTTCCTTAGCGAACGCACCCCAGACACACACAAACAAAATGGACGCGATTTGACTTTTATATATGTAGATTATTGTAATATAAATTCTTAAACTTTAAAAGTTAAATTTTATAAAAACTATTTATGTATCATTTTATTGGGTCTTTTTTTTGTTGGTTTTTTTGGAAATGGATGGGGGGGAAGGGGTGCCACTCAACGTTTGCAAAAGATTGGCCTACACTTTAATGGCCGTCACACACGGTGCAAATTTTTCACGGATTTCTGGCAAGTTTAGATTTGTCCGAAAAATCAAGCGTATGAGCATTTTACTGACTATGACTTTTAAAAATGAAAATTCAAAACTGAAAGTAATTAGATTTCAATTTTTGTTTTTCAAATGGAAAACTTGAAACATTTGATTTTTCATCATTTGTAACCATTAAATAAAACATGACGTTTTGAACATGGCTTTGTTTGACG
This sequence comes from Megaphyllum sjaelandicum, assembly GCA_034698745.1. NCBI lineage: Eukaryota > Metazoa > Arthropoda > Diplopoda > Julida > Julidae > Megaphyllum > Megaphyllum sjaelandicum. Next base: position 6,866 of record JAQGBX010008274.1, read on the forward strand.
ACCTTACTGTACACTATCAAACGGTGGGAAAATAATTTCTAATTTCATCTTAATTGAACGATGGTTGACAGTTTATCATACAGTAGTTATTCAAATACATACGTGTATTTTAATTACATTACAGAAATAAAATTAGTCATTTGTTTTTGTTAATCATAGTGGGCGTCGGGTGATGTCCAATCCAAAATGACTGCGAGTCTCTCGGATATCCAAAAGTTGTTCGAGCAGACGACAGTCCCTGCATGAAAGCCGGGTCCGCCATGTAAAAATAATCATTATACATTCATTTGAACTCGTCAAGGCATTTATTGACTACCAGAATTTTTCATTATTCTTATGTTTTATTTCGTTTATTTCTTTTTATAACGTTTTATTTCTTTGCATAAATTAAGCGGCATCAAAGCTTCTATATAAGCTTGAATATACGGGGTACATTCTTAGGTTTTATCATTACAAATCCAGAAATAAGTCTTATCTCAACATGGCAGTAAACTCAAAACTACTCGTGGCACATTTTAAGAATAGGAATTTTGTTTAAAATAATCTTTAAATAGGTTTTTTGTGTACCGTAAGTAAATTGTGAAAGTTTGCATCATTTTATGCCCACGTATATAAAATTGTCACATCAATTCCTTGAGCGTATGAGTAGGTTACGTGACATTCAACATCATTGTGGGGGAGAAAATGCCAGACTTTTTATACACTATCATTTATGAACACGCCTAAATTGGAAATTTATCCCGTTTTTTGTTTTTTCATAAAAATACCCAAGCATATGATTGGAGTGAATCGAAACATCATATTCACAAGAACATGTCGTTCGTGCTGTTGTAACCGTTTGACCTTCTCAAATAACGTCACTCTGAGATATTTGAGTAAAAATCTGCGAACGCGCTATATTTAAACAAGAAGCTAGGGGGGAAAGCAAATTACAGTATATTGCAATATAGCTTTCACATGATACTGTATAAATAAATTTAAATGACTTTACTATATACTGTACAGTGTACACTGTGCGCCCACAATTCGCCAATTAAAGTGATGCAATATTCATTGAAGATTCAAAGCTGAAACGGTTTTATCTAAAAAATAAATAGCACTTGCTTGTTCTCACCAGTGTGCAACTTTTTTTAACCTGCTGTAAACTGCAAAAAACGTCCGTTATTTTATACGTCCTTACAAATACTGTATAATTGCGAACAAGAAATGCAAAACGGTTTGTGCATGCATCCATGAAAAGAACAAGCAAAAAACCGCATTTTCTATCTATGATGCAGGTACAAATAAATGAAGCTTTACGATCGTTATGTCGTGTGTGCAAAATCGATAGGCCAATTACTCTTAAAAAAAATTCAATCAAGCTATGGTGTAGGTCCTTTTTTGGTGGCCAATATAGTACCCATTATTCTTGGGATGCATGTACGTACTGCAGATACAATAAAAAATGCATGTATGCTACCTGCAGGTCAAAACACAGCCTTTAGGGATACTTTGCAGTTTTGAAAATTACGAAATTTAAGTTGGTGTAGTTGTAACCCACGAGTTTAACCCTTCACTTCTGCACTGGTCTCTGAAGTTAGTGAAGCCAATTTTAACAGATCACTTTTTTAGTTCTGCTAATATTAGTTTGTCTGTTTGAGTACCGCTATTGTATATTGTTTGACTGTGACTATATTCTTTTGCTATTAAGGGGCCATTCAAAATAGTCGTCCGCAAAATTTGCCCAAAATTTGACTCCCCCTAGCCCTGTCCGCATTGTGTCCGGTCAATCAGAACCTTTCCCCCATTCGGACGTCCGAAACGTTTTAAAAAAAATGGTATTCGGAAAATTTTGAAAGTTTTACAACTTTATACTCGGAAACGTAAATTTTCCACTCTGAAAAGGTTGCGAATTTTCCCAATTTGTCCTCAGAATCTGTTGAAAATTTTGCAAATTTCTCCTCGGAAACTGTTACAAATTTTACAAATTTCTCCTCGGAAACTGTTACAAATTTTACAAATCTGTACTCGAGAACAGATGAAAATGTTGAAGATTCGTACTTGGGGGAAAACGGGGAAAATGTTGCGAATTTGTCTTCGGGTAAACGTGGAAATTTTTTTTAAAGATGTCCTCGGAAAAGGTCGAAAATGTTGCGAGTTTATGTCCGAGAAATATGAAACTTTTGCAAATCGGTACTGGGAAAATTTGAAAGTTTGCAAATGCACCCTGAGTTTTTCAGTTTTTTGAATTTTCAATCCTGAATTTTACAGGACTGGGGGTATCCTGTTTATTGACTTTTGCAATAACCCACCTATGCGATATTGCGCTCAATTTCCTTTTTACTTTGGCAACTGATTTTTTTTTGGCATTTTTTTATCAAGTGGACATCCGAGTTGGTCATACCCCCCCTTCCCCCCCTGTCCACATTGTCTCCGTGACTGAACCTATCTCCCCTCCTCCCTTCCCCCTCCCTTCACTTTCTACATGAGGACGTCTTTTTTGAATGGCCCCTAACTTAGTCTAGCTGCCTGAAAGTAGCTAAAGCGTCGTTAATTTTAAACCATGAAAGCGCCTTGAATTTATGGTCATCCAAGCGAAACGTGGTTTCTAGAAATTTCTCGAAAAATAATTGTTCGTTCCAGTTCCTTCTAGCCTTCGCACTTCGCTGTGTGGCTTATATTTGTGTACCTGTTCTTTTACCTTGATAATCTTTCATTCAAAATTATCGTAAAAGATGGCTAAGTGGGGTGAAGGAGACCCGCGATGGATCGTGGAAGAACGGCCCGATGCGACGAATGTAAATAATTGGCACTGGTTAGTGTTGGAAAAGTGTGAACGAACACATTTCTTTAAATTCTAGCAGTTGACTTCATTCATTCTCGTTGTTTCAATGGTATCTATAATATATTACATGTTCTTAACGTTGATTTCATTGTAATTGATAGGACCGAGAAAAATGCATCTCAATGGTCTAAAGATAAAATTAAAGAGCTGTTTACCAACTTGGTTTTCGAGAATGATGCAGGTGAGTTAATTTGCATATGTTTCTGTGTTATTTGAGCGAACATGTGTATGAAATATCATATGAACAGCGGTTTTAAAAGATTTAAGGTATTTAATAATGTGGCAGTATTTATGCATTTTTTAAACCGTTGTAATTGTTGTTTTCATTTTTCATAGGCTCTTGTCAAATTGTGGATATCTCCAAGATAGAAGGCGAAGCATCAGCTAGTAATAGGAAGGCAAAACTTATATTTTTCTACGAGTGGACCATTAAATTGGACTGGAGAGGATCGGTGAAAGGGAGTACTGATGAAATTAAAGGAAAAGTGGAGATTCCTAATCTGAGTGAAGAAAACAACCCTGCAGATGTCGATGTAAGTCCTTTGCAGCAATGTTAAATTTTAAACAATTGATATTTTCACTTTGTAATTCTTATTTAAAGAAAAAACTCGTTTCCTTGTAGTTTAATGTCACCTGCAAGACCAATAGTAGTGACGCGGATACATTGAAAGAGATAATAAGAACGATAGGTGTGGAAGAAATGCGAGAGAAGATTTCCCAATACATTAAAGAATTAAAAGAAGGTAATTAAATCCTGTCTTTCTAATATATGCTAGTAAAATTTTCGTAATAAAAGAATTTCACATATCCTCGCCTTCTGCCTGAAAAAATGTTCTCAAATAATGTCTATGAACACGACCGCATGATTATGCTATAATAATGAAACACTGTTCCCTAAGGGTACGTTCACTACAAACATTTTTGCATTTTTTAGGTGACCGAAAAAAAGTCGCGCATGCGCATTAGAAATA
>JAQGBX010008275.1:0-10660 GCA_034698745.1 Megaphyllum sjaelandicum
CATGTGCACTCTGGAAGCTTAATTTCTTTATTTCCCAGAATGCACGTATTAAACACACATGCATGCATTCTTAACAAGTATAACAGTATTACCAGTAAACTAACTAGTATGCATGGTTCGCAATGTTTTTATACTCGACCTTCATATTCTTAAAAATTGTTCAATGAAAATGCCATTATGAAGGTGCTTTGAACCAAGAACCATTATATACCAAGATTATTAGACTATATATATATACTCTCATCTTCCATGCAGCACCAATACATGTAGGCCTATATAATCTCACTCTAGAAATTATACAAGAAGTGTTTTGTACTTCTTGGTGTAATCACTGTGGTTTTCTCGAAGATAAGTTCTTTCCTGAAAAATGCATGGTGACTGAGAGATCATGGATAAAGTACTATGACAACCAGTTGTAATTTTTACTGTATATGGTCTCTCCATTATAAATAATATTCCGATGATGTTTATGCAGGAGTCGGTACATCATTGAACCCAGTTTTGTCCCTTGTGAAGATCTAGTTTTTGGAAGAATGTCATTCAGAGGTCAGAATCCAGAAATAGAGGTACAGTAACTCATTCTTGTATTTTATATCTGTGTTGTTAGATTTCTGCCACATCATATAATGTTGATATTTGCAAACGGCGATAAGCAATGTGTAGGAATTTTTATTTTAAAAAATCAGTTTATTCCTTGAACATTAACATGTTAGAATTGTAACTAGATTGTGCACACCTTTGTAAAATCGTTATTTCCTATATTTAAGTCTTTCCAACTCAATGGTTACATTTTGCATTTTAATTTAAGTATAGGAAGCTATAATAGATCTGTTTTAATTTCAGTAGTTGACTGAAAATAATAGTCTGGAAGCAATAATGATTAGGAATATGATTAGTTAATCATTCAGCCTTTGAGAAGATTCCAAAAATCTTTGTAATATATGACATGTTATTATACTTTCAGAAACTTATGAAAGACAAGGAACTGCAAAGACAGGAAACAAATACTGCAATGAAAGAAGAAGCTGGAACAGTATCTGCTGAAGAAATGGCTAATAGGTTAGCACTAATGTTCATTTATTTTCAATGGATGGAACATGCAATTCACTACAGTATATAATTTCACCCTTTAAGGTATTCGAACTTAATCGGAACAATTGGAAAAAAATTTATGAGCAAGCGTGAAAGGACTACTGGTGACAGCCCTTCAACGCCAAATAAGAACGGAAAACGAATGAAATTTCTTAAACCTGAAAATTAACTAAATGTAGGTGATATTTGTATTGCATTTATTAACAAGTTATTAATAATTAAGTTGATCATATTGCTGTTAAAGCTAAACTACCTGTATATACATGTAAAACCCAAGTGATTCTTTGTCACTTTATTAATTTAATATTAAATGAATGAGTTACTGTATATTGCATATCTGTAATGCCAGAGGACGTTGTATTTCATTTCAATCGATTGAATCTTGATTTTAAACTCTAAATTTAATGTTTACTATTTATCACTAAATTAAATACACATTTTTATTTGCTTATTCGTTTGCATCCATGCATGCAGGGGAATTCCTGGAAAGCAACTAATGTTTCCCATTGGACGACTAGCTTTAACGCCACATCTTAGTCCAGCTAAATGATGCAAACGTCACAAAAACACTGGAGACGATACATCCTCTTTCATACATTTTTTGGTGGAATGAACCCTTTGTCGTTCAATGTCGATTTTCAAAGCGCTGAGGTCATTTGAGGAATCTCAAGGCTTTTTGGATGACTCCTGAAGGTCATGTCCACCAAGTTCAAGTTCGTTTTGTGGGCACAGGGGGAATGACCCCTGGAGGTTAACAGCCCCACTTATCCCAGTTCCCCCATTGTGATTCATTCATACAATTTGGACTACTCTTGAGGGTCTGTTATATATTGGACTCTTCCTTTGATGGATTATATGGCTTGTACATCAAGTTATAACCATACCGAGCTCTTAATGAGAATAGCTCATTTGTACAAATTCTTAGTCGTAGCAACATTTAATATGTACTGTGATTACTTTTTAGTTTAATCATTTAACGAATTAATTCATGTTGTATTTAATTTCTAAAGTCATTGACCAATTATTACCTCTGAACATTGACCGGTCGCTTTTAGGAGCGCTTCTAAAAATCTCCGAATTATTATCAAAGTAATCCGTCATCGATTAATAATTGATAGCGGTCTTGATTTTATCACTTTCTTTTAATTGAAATAAAATGTCCGTTCTGGTAATTTTATTCTAATCGCACATATGTACATGTGTGTCAATTGTCAGCATACTGTATATTCCTGCTAATTGGAAATATTTACAAAAAATAAGTTGCATCTCAGTACATGTACAAGTATTTTGTTTGCGTTAATTTGTTTAATTAAAAAAATCTTGAAATTAATAATAAAGTAATTCTCATTGAGTTCAATAGATGGCGGTGCTCTACCCTGTGCTTATCCTTTTTTTAAATTTTGTTTGGGAGGCCTTGAGAGTTGTGTAACTGTATGACACTACCTTTTTGGGAATTGCAGTTAGTGTACGTGTATTTTCAAATCGGTTTCATTTCTGTGTATGTATAGTTACCCGTGAGGTTTAAATGCAATAGATGGATGTTGATAGTTGATCCAAACGTCAATTAATATGTCTATACTTCAGTTGCCAAATGAGGTAAGGTATACACTGTATACTATAAATATTATAACCATTTAATTAATTGTAACCATGGTGCATGCAATTATATGTAGGACAATAAATTAATTAATTCGTATTAATTGAACATAAATGTTACACAATATGGTTACGTATATACTGTAGCTACATTAATTAATTTATATTTATTTTATTTGTTTCTTGTAAATGTTGACGGGATTACATGTAGCTATATGTGTTTGGACTTGAACGCCATCAGGAAAAATCATGCAGTGACATTTAAAGCCAAAAAAATATTTCATGGTTATATATGTACATGTACAGTACAAACGTGATATATGCATACAAGAAAAGTGTACTGACATATAATTCTCAATTTAAAGTCCTAAATAATTTAAATATACATGCATATATTCAGCCCCAATCGATCACTTAGGATTTTGTTAAATACTTCTCAAGCAATTAACATCTAATAATCCCTGCATTTTAACATGTGCAATTGTTTTATTACCATTTAGGTGCTCAGTAGCATTTTTCAGTATCTGACGTTCTCCGACAGATCGGTGATCGCACGTTCTTGCCAGACTCTCTACTATGCCTTGCTAGATTCAGGTCTGAGGGGTGCGACCGTCACCTTAGAAGAAGGCGACCTTGGAAGGGCCATTGATACGCTAAAGAGTTCTAGTCAAGCAATTGAGAAAATCACGTTCAAATCCAGCGACCTGCAAAACGAGCATATCCAAGGATGGAAGGAGTTCTGGGATAATGTTGGACCTGGGCTGACATCCCTCGAGTTCTGCAGCTGCGAAATCAGCGAGAGGACCTTTTTCAACATTCTCAGAAAATGTCCCTACGTGCAGCATCTGGTGATAAATGATTGCAACAGTCTCTTGATGTCAGGGAAGCTGCTGGAGACACATATCAAGTCGAAAGAAGACGTACCAGACGCCTTGCTTTCGCTGAAATCCTTGGAAATTTGCAACAACCGCTATTTGTCTGATGCACTGTTCAATAGGCTTGTCTCTTTTTCTGAAAAGCTGGAAAGGATATCGTTGGCCGGCTGCCCTATTTCCTTTCATGCTGGAATCTTTAAAAAGTTTTACCCTGCAAACAGAGATATTCTAGCATCGGAATCGGTTTTGACGTTCCAAAACATTACTAAATTCTTAGAGCTCCAAGCCTCCAAAATCAAGTCATTGAATTTCAGTGGCACATCCATTGATGATAAGACGCTGGACGCCCTTTCCAAAATCCCAGAGTTGAAGCTTCAGGAGCTGCACTTGGTTAAATGTGGACAGGTGACCAAGCGTGGGATCGACGTGCTGTGTAACCACCAACCATCTCTACGTATTTTAAACGTTACTGATTGCTTCAAACTCGATGATGAAGCCATGCTATCATTGTCACTCTATGCGCCCGTTTTAGAGGTCTTAAATCTCTGCGGTTTGTACCAGTTAACCGATGATGGCCTGACGGATTTAGCCAAACTGAAAAAGCTGCGTGAGCTGGACTTGTGCGCTTGCGAAAAACTGTCCACAAAGTGCCTTCAAGCAACGCTGTGTGCATCACCCATGCTTAATTTAACGTCGCTGAATTTGTCGACATGTACCGTATCAGACGATGCCTTGATTGACATCGTTTCACATTTGACAGTGCTGCGCCAGTTGAATTTCAGCCGGTGCAAGGTAACGGATCGTGTTCTGCAAGCTATTTCGAAGCATCTGAAATGGTTGCAAATCCTCGACGTGTCTTGGTGCAATGCCATTACTGATTTTGGTTTGACTGGGCGCTATTACAGACTACCCAGTCTGCCAATCAAACCTGCTGCACTGAACTTGACCTTTAATGGGTTTAAATTGCAAAAGAATGGGTTTAACGTGTCGAGGATATGCCCGCAAACCGAAGTAACCATTGACACAGAAGTGCCCTCTGGCCTTGGCGAACCGTTACATAACCTTTGCGGGCTGCAAGAATTGAACCTCTGCGGTTGCACGGAAATCACTGACGTTGGCTTGAAGGTTGCTTTTCATTTCTTAGAGCTTCGCAAGCTGAATTTGTGCCAGTGTCGTCGAGTTACGGACAGTGGCCTTGTGTCACTCGGGGCTTGCAATAGAAGCCTGGAAAATTTAACACTGAGCCAATGCGCCGAAATCACAGAAAATGGGATTCTAGATCTCGCAAAGTGCCTGCCACGGTTAAAGTACCTTGACATTCAGGTAAGCGTAGCTAAAGTAGATTCTCGAATGAAGTTAGTAGAATAAGATATCGTTTAGCTATGCTGCCTTTCTATGAATATATAAACATTTAAGAGCTTATAGATACTGTACGTGCTGAAGCATAATAAGGTTTAATTAATTTTGATGGTTATTGCTTATACATGTAGATGTGCAGGATCTAGCCTATCGCATTCCTGAAAAAGGGATCAGAATCTTTTTCGAAATTATTTCCAAAGAACCACATAGGTAGAGTCGGCTTGCTAAACATTAAACCATGTACGATATCTACATTTCGCACCTGCAGATAAAGGTTTTGGGCGGCAACTTGATTGCAGCCAACACAATGCGCTAAGTTTACCTTTACAGGTGCAGTTACCTCGTTCATGCAATTTTGCTGTTCTATTATGCAATGACTTTTAGCACTATGTTAGCACCTCGTTAGTAAATAGAAAACCCTGATGAGCTGTTATAAGCTCAAGCCTACTAAAAATGTCAAAGTCAAGGATAAGAAAACGGATAAAGCATACATATTTAAAGCCTGCGCATTTGCAATAGCTTTGAGAATAACAGCAATTAACTCATGACTAATTGCTTCACTTGAAAACTAAACAAGTTTTTGGAAAATTAATGCCGCACACTTGGCTTTTTTTCTAAATTACACATGTCATACAGTAGCCTACACTGGAAAATTACACCTAAACATATGGGTGCATTGAAGGTTTGCCAATACACAGTCTATAATAAGATTAACTGAATCAAACTAGATTGGTCCAGTCCATCGCTGGGTGTAAGATTAGCTTAATTATGAGGATTTGTCAAACAAAGACTTTGAAAATGTCACCATCAGCAGGCAGATTAATGTCTTATAATTTTGTTTACTGAAAGTATTCGGACTATAGGCCTACACTTAAACACTTTCAAGATATATCTGCTTCTGAAACTGGGCTGGTAACAGCATTTTTCAAAACTATCAGTTCACAAGGTATAAAAAAATCTTAGATATATCGGTAAATATTAGTATCTCGTATCAGCTAAATATGACAAGACAGTTTTGCAAAACTGGAATGCACTCTAGAAGGATCCAGGTCATGGTTGACTTTAAACTGCTGTTATCACCTTGAATCAGAGATTTATATTTGATCCTGCATTTCAGTACGTGTTTAAATTTTAGAAAAAAATTATCTAGCTATACTACATATATAACCTCGTTCCAACCATAATGCATAATATAAACTACTTTGATAAGATATTGAAAAACAAGTTTAACTCCATACAAATTATTTCAAAAAGATTTTTAATTATGGCCATTGCAGAACACAAAATGCATGACCCTAAATAAACGTCAGTTTGCCTTACAATTAATTCTTTTTTGATATACAATATTGCCTTTAGCTTCAACTTCTAGTTTTTCTTTTAATTAAAGTGTACATTTTCTTTTCCAGGGCTGTAATAAAATTGGAAACGTAAATAATGAAATGCTGAAACAATGGTGTCCAGATCTTAGATACCTCAGTGTTGATCATCTGCGTGCAAAGTCTTCATTCCAGATGTTTGGGCCTTGGAAACGAGCATAGTATTATCGCGAGTAATTTTTTATGTCTTATCTGCCAACAGTAGATGAACCTTCAAGTTTGTTTGATATCCAAACTTTTGTTGTGTATTTGCACAAATGACGAGCACTCTTGAAGCATTCAGATATTATTTTAAATTGCTTTAGTTGATCAGTCTCCATTGATTTTTAAAAAAGTTCCTTTTTGTTAAAGACCTAGCCTAATGAAAAGCTATATAGCTTCACTTTATTTTGAAAATTTGGGCTGGCTTACTATCATTATGTTTTTTAAAAAATTAATTTATAAGACACGTTGATGGAAACTAGTAAAATTTATATGTAGAAGATACATGTATATTAGCTGAACAAGGCATGATAATGAGAACATTTTTAAATATGTTGCTTCGGATAAAAGTAATTTTTTTTTTGCCAGTTTCTTAAGCTTTTTGTTGGGTTGCAAATAAAAATGGAAACTGACTGCAGTAAAATGCTTAAAATGAAATCCCATTTACAAAAAAAGCTTATTCAGAGAACAGATGGCTTGAAATAGATATGAAATGTTTTTGATTTTGACTATTTTATTTCTATTTCAAGTTTCGTCATATATCGATTTATGTAGCTATTCAATCTTGTTATAATGTTGGGATTCGTCATTTTTGACTTATTCTACTTGGCAAAGGACTCATAAAAATAATACGGAGCAATTTTGCTGTTTCCTTGAATTTCATTTTAACCAGTTTTTATTATGTTGAATCAATTGGCTTACATGCACTTGCTTTACTTCTTGTGCTTGTTTCATTGGACTAGAAATACTAAGTTAAAAATAACCTTGATATGCCTTAGTTGGTTATCTACTGCACTTTGTGCCAGCAATGCAATTGTATGCACTTTTTGAAGCCAGTATGACTTTGAACTAGCCAATATTTAATATTTATATACATGTACATGTCTAGCTGGACTAGACACATTATCACTCTGAAGCGAGACTTCCAATATCTACTTTTTCAATCTACTCAACCACCTGATAATGGAACAAATTAATATTTTCAATCTGTTATTATTATATGAATAGTGAATGTAGTATAACTTCCATGTAAAAATTTCAGTCGATTTAAACATGAATCTTTTATCTAAGTTTGCCAGGATGCTATCTGAGGAATTAGCTACTCGGACTGTTACAACCAGGTTTCTGATAATATCAGTTTCCTGGTACATGTATTAGTATTAGAATGCTGTGTTTTGAAAATTGAAAAGAATATCAACATGCAGATAATTTGAGCAAATACAGTTTTACCTTCATATATACTTTTTAGACATGTAGTTTATGATGCAATTGTCAAATTCAGGTGTCTCAACTATTTTAAAAGCAGTTGAACCATTGCCAATTTTTACAGTCAAAAGTTGGCCAATACTGAATGTTGTATTAGCCAATAATCCTTATTCATTAGACAGTAGTCATTTAAACAATCATGGATTTTAGCTTGATCGGAACTAAAGGACATACAAACGAATAGTTAAAAACAGAATTCTATTATCAATAAAAATTCGAGAAAAGTACGTCCCTATATTATTTTGTAGTATACTTTCTCCTTCAAAAAATTGTTGGACTAAAGGGGAGCTAAATGTCAAATTGTTAACCTATTAACTTCATAAGCTGAGCTGCATAAGATGTTATTCTCCATGCAATCTGCAATTTGTATAAAATGATTTTCAAAGTTTTGAAAAATGGAATAAAAATGTACTCAATGTTTATGCAGTTAATAACAATTTTAGTTGCAAATTATAAACAAAGCAATAAATGACGACTTAACAAAAATAAATCCTTTTACTGGAATGTATAATTAAAAAATGTCATATTGTTAAATTTCAAAACCATTGTTATACAAGTAAAATGATATGTTGAGATTTACAGTATGTACTCCTTATAACATATTTCATCAGCATGTTAAATTGGCCGGATCAATATACATATATGTGGCTTTATAGCCACATACATGATTTTTACATATATAGTGGGCACTCGCACAGCCAACTTACTAAATGACTTGTATAAAAATTAATAAAAGAGCTTCTACATCTGCTTTCTCCTCTTTGCTGACAAAATGGTGGCTTCTTGATTACCTTTATGCATTACCAACAGTCCAAATACAATCAGCAATGTGCCAACCCACCAAACCAATGTGAGGAACTCTCCAAATAGTACTTGGCTGAAGATAGCCTGAAATTGAAGTTCAAAACTATTTAGTTCTGGCATATAAGGAATTGGGTCAATCAAAATCATATGATTTGGTTATATACTAAAACGTGCCGTAAAGAAGAAATTTGCCGCTGTGTTTATCACTGTAGCTTCGAGTGATGTACTTGAATACCGCAGGGCCTTGACAAACGTCATCCACATTATGCCATTGAACAAAAACATCATAGCAAAAAAGATTGCCCTGATGTATAAAATATACTGAAATTGTAAATTGCTCAGATTGAATCATTTTCCAACCAAATCCGTAAGCCATTATCAACCGGCATACACGTGTAATTTAATTTTCCTATTAATACTATTGTTCGCGATCTAGTCAAAATGAACTTGCTCACATCTCGGCACGCGGGATAGCGATTGACAACTTCATTATTTCTCGAATTCTCCAAGTAGCCACTTAAAACTTCGCAAAGCCATAGAGCTTCTTCATTTCCCATTGCAAATTTGCCAGTCAGAGAGGCCATGCTAGCAAAGAATCCTGACAACGTAGAATACACCGGACTCTTCATTTTGCATGTTGTTATGGTCAGTGCAGAGTATACCTTTAAAAATTAAAAAATGTATCAGATTTATTTATGGCAATTATAAACATGACTGAGCTAGGAAAGGCAATTTCATGGCCACGGCCATATGTAAAACTGTCGAGGCCGGGTGAAACCTACATGTTGCTGACACTTTGCTAGCTGTAACATGTACTAAACGTAGATACATGCATGTACATGTTTATAAATTTCATCTAAAGATTAATATGCAATAATGTCAATTCTTTGCAGTCCATGATACATGGCAGGGACCACCTGCTGCTCTAGCTCCCTTCAATTATGCCCGTATTGGTATAGATATAAACCTGAATGAGTCTTCAGGACATGAAATACACGTTGCATATGCCGTTTTTATGTTAAATTTACACTGTAATAAAATTAAATAAAATGCAGTACAAGTACGTGAGAAACCAGCACCAGTTTTTATATGGTTTTACTAATCAGTGTCAAGTAGCGCCACCAGGCGTCTTATTCCTTTTAAAAATGGCGGAGGTAACGTTTAGTCAGAAGGCGTATTGCAAAATGATGTTGCATGCGGTCAAGTATCCACATTTCGCGGTTAATGGAGTGTTGCTGGCGGATAAATCAAAGTTAAAGGATTCGAAAAATATACCGTTTGTTGACTGCATCCCTTTATTTCATCTGGGAAACGGTTTGACGCCGATGATCGAAGTCGCGTTATTCCAAGTAGGTAGCCATCTTTGAAATAATACAGGGTGCTACAGAAGTGAACTCGTTAACGGAGTTTTAACACAGTATGATTTTAATTTACAACTTGCGATGCGTGTTTATTTTTCGGTAGATTGATTCCTACTGCAAAGAAAAGGGCCTGGTGCTGGCTGGATATTATCAGGCCAATGTAAATTACAAAGATTCCAAGTAAGCGCATGCTAATGTTTAGTAAATTAATGTACGTTACTTAGCTCCCCCTGTATGCATTGAAGCTCAGTATATAATTTGCATATATTTACAGTCCGGATTGTTTCGCTTACAAAATAGCCGAAAAACTCCACGAGCATTTCAGCGATGCTGTTTTGATCATGGTATGTAAATTATAGATATTATACGTGTATTATAGTTAGGTATCATGATGACTAGTCCATGTCTCTTTATAATTATAAACCAGGTAAAGAAGTATAATATAACTGATTTAAAAATATATAAGGCAAATATACTATACGGTATAGTAGAGATAAGCGAGCTGAACTGCAGAGCCGAGTCGAGTTTATCGAATGTTGATTGGAATCCAGGAAGTATAAATAATAGCCTGCGGTGAGAGTGGCCTGGTTTGTCACAATGTCGTAGGGAAAACAAAGTAACTGCCATGTTCCATTCGCTAGAATGGGACACTGCGGATGAGGGTGGGAGGCCTAAGTATGGGGCTTCTGGAGAGATTTACCTTGCCTAGCAACAAAAAACTCGTAGTGGA
>JAQGBX010008276.1:0-10657 GCA_034698745.1 Megaphyllum sjaelandicum
GTTAACCTTAAGTTAATTTGGAACCGGAGGTTAGTAAACCTTCAAATCTAACCTGCGCTCGTACAACCGGCCCTAAGGTTCTTATTCAATACTAAAACGTTAAAAAAACTCGATTTTTCTTCGGAAATTTTCATCATTAAAACTTCCGGTGAAGCTTTTTTATTTTTATTCCGCGCTAAATTTCGAATTGTCATCGTTCGTTGTACCGCTTTCTAATGGAAATTAATTAAATTTACGCTTCCGTTCCTATAATGACGTTGACACAATGTCAAAAAAAAAATCGTAATTCGAAGCGTTTTCTCCGCATTACGCCTGCCTCGGCGTAATTCCTCGTAAAAATTTGCGATAAATCCATTGTTCGGACAACAATACGCTCTTTGCCTCCATCATTTACGACTCCTTGATAATCAATACGTAAATTCTAGTGTAACACGCAAGGTGCCAGGAAAGACTACCAATAGTGAAAGCCGCTTAATTCGATCACGTTGCATGGCTGCAGCGATTTTGACCAAAACAGGGTCTCCCCAGAAATTTCATTTTCAACTTCCCTGACTTTTCCAGATTTTAAAAAAAATTCCCTGACCAATGACCATTTAGAATTTTTTTCAACAAAGGATGAAAACGTGGGAAATTTTGCAATTTGTCCTCGGGAAACGTGGGGATTCTTTAAATTGTCCTCAGGAAACGTGGATAATTTTGTTAATTTGTGCTCTGAAAACGTAGAGAATTTTGCAAGTTTGTCCTTTGAAAACGTGGGAAATTTCAATTTTGTCCTCGGAAAACGTGCACTGCGCTATGTACTCTGAAAACGTAAACAACTTTGCAAATTTGTACTATGAAAACGTGGAGAATTTTGAAGATTTGCCCTCGGAAAACGTGGGAAATATGTATATTTTGTCCTCGGAAAACGTGAAGAATTTTGAACATTTGTGTATACTCGAAAAAACTTGGAGAATGTAGCAAATTTGTAATCAGAAAATGGGCCTTGAGCTAACCATGTATAGTAGAAGGATTAATTCTGGAATGCACAACATGACTATGTTGAATTTCCCTGAGATTTTCAAAAAAAAAAAAAAAAAATCCAGTCTACCCTGACTATTCCATGCAGGTTTTGCAAGTTTGGGGGTACCCGGCGAGATAAATGGCTGATCGAAATAGGCGATGAACGGCAAAGAACACGCTAAAGACTGACCTTATCAAAATAATTTGTTCCATGTTTTAAAATATACATCTACTGTATTTAATTGTACGCTTGTATTTATGCAATTTTTAAATTATAATTGTTTTTAAAAAAGAATGTTGCAAGTAGTGTTTGATGTTGGCTGCTTGCTGCAACGGCTGAAATTTCATTTTCTAAAATACGCCGAAAATTCACGTGAGTCCAGCCGCTTAGATGCTTAGATGCACGCATGCGCAGTTGTCCGAACGTGTCCGTGCCTAGCTGTGCGAAACACGCTTAAACTTGTTTCGCTTCTTTGCGCTACTTAGGCACGTGGAAAATATGATCGAATTATGCGATGAGACGGCCGGATTAAACGACTTTTTTCATAAAGGGTAGCCTAGAAAAAATTTGTTACAAAGGTTTTCATCCAATGAAATGGCTGACCGAATTAAGCGTGATTAAATTAACAGGCTTCCCCTTATTGTAGTTATTTTTGCACCCGAACAATATACACGTTTTTCACAAATTAGCCGCATTTGCATTTTATCGACATTTTGGACCAAGGTTCCCATTGTATCAGCACTTCGCGTCAGACTTTTCGGTGCATTAAAAGGTCATTGTTTTTTTTGATTAACAGTAAGCTATCATTAAAAAAAATTGCCTTTTGTTTAATTAATTTGCTTGATTTTGCATTCAAAATCTTCATTTTGTCAAAATCCACATTATCAATTTTATGAGCACTCCGTGTCAACATTATATACAAATTGGACAACAACAACAAATTAGTTTCATTGTAAATTTGTCTCAAATTTTATTTAGGTCAACATTTTGCATCATACTTATTATTTTATAAACATTTTTATTTTGATATCATTTTACATAGTTTCATTTTGTCTAAAACACTCATTTCGTCAAAAATTTGCCTCAATATTTTCATTTCGTCTATATTTTTGCATCGCAATTTTCATTTATCAACATTTTGAATCAAACGTATTATTTGATCAACATTTTAATTTTGTAATCAGTTTCCATAAAATTTTGATTTTGTCAACATTTTGCATCACAATTTTAATGTCAGCACTATTTTGCATCAATATTTTCATTTCGTTTAAATTTTGCATCATAATTTTCAATTTGGTCAACAAGTTGCATTAAACTTATTTTATCAACATTTTAATTTTGGTTTCAATTTACATAAAAATTTCAATTTGTCAGAAATTTGCATAAACATTATCAGCATTAATTCGCATCAAAATTTTAATTTCATCATCTGTGCGACATCGAGCAATACTCAATAAACAAACTTTTCATTAATGTAAAACATTTCCCCCTGCAATTTGCATTATCTCCACTTTTATCAAACTATTTCGCACTTTTTCCTACTTTTGTGTCGTTGAGGTGGCCGGACTTCGCTTTAACTGCCCCCCATTACTTATACGAATGAACATAAAAACTAAATGGACTTAGTTTACGACTGAGGTTCATTACAAAAGCGCTTCTTATAAAACCGCCTCGAGGGAATGGGTACATGCCCCCCCCCCCCCTTTCTCTCTATCTAACAACAGCGTTCATAAGATTGTTTTCGTGGGAGCGGTCGCATCGGTAATTAGTCGGATGATTTAGGAGTTAATTGCGGATTAACTCGGCAGCTACTTTGGCGCACCCCGTATATACTCATAAAAATATTATTGACCCTGCGAGGCCTCTCAAAACGAGCGCGAAACACTTCAAGAGTCGATTGAGCAGAAATTAAGAGAAATGGACAGAAAAACGATTCAAAAATTGAACTCTTTTCCAACCAAACTGGGTCAACCGGAAGTCCAAGTTCTATGCAAATTATTCGATAATTTATGCCTGAATTTCAATATTTTCAGTACTTTTTGCCTATAGATAAATAAAATGATCTAGTACATTGGGAATCTCATTAAAAAGAACTCGCTTTATGCGAAATTCTGATATTACGAACTCATTTCCAGTTCCCGTCTATAGAAGTATGGGCGAGTAATGTTAATTTATTCGTTTAAGACGAGTTTTGAATTCGATGATTACAAATTTTTGGCTTAAACGACAGAACTTTCGACCAAAACGAACGAATTTTCGACCAAAACAAACCAATTTTCGAACAAAACGAATGAATTTGTCACGTTTTGTCCGACTTCTGCCAAAACAAACTATACGGTTTATACGAAGAAATGTTCACGTCCCTCGATATTCGTTTTTATCGAGGTTGACTATATATGAATTGGAATCACGATTTAAACTAAATATACTACCGGTAATACGATTTATAGTCGTAAATGTTATCTTAAACCTTATCGGTAAACACGAATTAATTTGAGTAAAAACGAATTTGAGACAATATAACGGAGAATTCCCCGATAAATGTTTCTACACCTTCCTATTTATCTACAGTAAATAAAGTAGAATTCCATCCAAACTTTGATAAAACTTAAGTTCGTTTTGATGAAATCACGGTTTTGTTCGATTTCTGATAATACGAAATTAAGAACTACGGACGAACAGATATCGAGGTCCCTCGAGATTCGTCTTAACGAGGTTCGACCGTATTTTATTTAATTATTTCAATAATCCATTCCTTATCTACAGTATATAAAAATGTCTCACTGGTTAATTTAATATTGTAATTAATTTCCACGAAGAATGCGTGACAGACAGAAACTATAAAAAACTTTTAACTTACTTATAGGTCGATTTCTTGAAAAATAAAATTACAGGATGAGAAAATAAAAACAACTATAAATGAACAAAAAAGAACTGAAAATGAAACAAAAAAATTACCCGAAAATCCGACAATCGAAGAGAAAAATGGGGGTTAACCTCAACGGAATTTGCGATAAATTCAACATTTGCTTTCTCCGTTTTTTCGTTATATAAAAAAATAAAAAAACATTTCTTTTCCTTATTTTTTTATTTCGGAGAATATAAAATTGAGCATCTTACGAATCGAGATCTTCGATCGTACGTACATGTATTATTCAGTTTGTTTGTTTCGATTTTTAAATCTGGTATTTTTTAAGTGGCCTTTTAAGTACGGCGTGCAATTTTTTTTGCGTTTGGATTTCCGAGTGTTTGCGTCTGCGTGAGTTCGCACTTTAAAACAAGATTAAGGATTGCAAATGGTTCGTAAAAAATAGCGCAGAAGTTTCTTATACATTGTATAGCCAAGAAATATCTTCGATGCGTAAAAGTTAAAAATTCAACCAAACGGTTCAGAGTCGAATTAAGGGGGTCGTGATTTAAAATTGGACCAAACGAATTCAAAGAATCAAAAATTGAATATGGTCGAATAAGTGCAGAAACGGCAATTGAGAATCAAATCAGAAAAAAAAGGGGGGGGGGAGAGTGTGATGAAAAACGGTGAAAAGGCCAAGTATTAATGTCCAGAAAGTAAAGAAATGTTTAAAATCGTACATGTATATACAAATGGTCAACGAATGATCATTAATTGTCCAGAAACCAAACATTTTACGAGAAAACTTCAGGAATAAGAACTTGTCAACAAAATGGAACAAATGACTATATAAGAAGAGGGACAGAAACAGCAAAAAAAATCCAGAAGCAGTCATGAAAGTGTAAAAAAAATGCAGAAACTGCCAAGAAAGTATGAAGAAATTGTCAAAATGAGTGCAGAAGTAAAAGGGAAACTGAGCGCAATATCGTATAGGTGGGTCTTAAATTGCAAAAGTCAGTTAAGAGGGTACCCTCAGACCTGGAAAAGTCAGAACTTAAAAGCTCAGTGTCCATTCGCAAACTTTCAAATTTTCCAAGTACAAATTTGCAAAATTGTCATTTTCTGGAGCATCTTTATAATTTTTTCCACGTTTTCTCTAGGACAGATTTTCAAACATTTCGAAGATTTCCCGAAGACGCACTCGCAACATTTTCCGCGTATTCCCGAGTACAAATATTCAACAATCGAGCACAGATTCGTAAAGTTTGCAATGAACAGTTTCGGAGGAGAAATGTGAAAAATTCCCAATAGATTCTGAGGACAATTTAAGAAACTTTCAAAATTTTCCGAATACTGTACAACATTTTTTTTAAAATTTCGGATGTCCGAATAGGGGGTGTCCTGATTAACCATATATGCGGACAGGGGGTAGGGGAAGTCCAATTTTGGGAAAATTTTGAGGACGTAATTTTTGAATGCCTAATCACGTTATATTTTTTACATTTCTTTTTACGATGCCCACCATCTTGATGACGTTTATGCCAACGATGTACATGTACTTTAGTATTTCCTCGACCCACTTTTTGCACTTTCTCCCGCAACTTCCGCTCTTTGGCGTCCATTTCCGTCCACTCTCTGAAAGTCCTCCGAAATTAATTCTTCGGGCGATAACTCCGGGTGACGAGCGCCGAAATTTTATATTCCAATTCCGGAATAAATAATCGCTTTCATGCCTCGAAAACACGATTAGATTTCGTTGGGGGAATTTACCTCGTCGTCGTTTCCAATTATGTTCGAGTCTATATAGCCAAAAACCTTCAAAAAGCCTATCTCGGCGATTGGATCGACCCCTCGAGGTGGCCATCTTGTTATTGCGACTATATTTTAAAGAGCATCAATTTCGACATGGGCCAATCATCGCCTTAAACGAGAGGGGGAATTTCTCTTCTTCGTATCTTTTATGGATCCCGTTTTTATTTTTATTAGGGGTCATTTCATTTTAAGGTCGCAGCGGCGAAGATGTTTCAAGATGGCGCCCAAAAATCCATAAGGTGCTTCGATTTTTATGAACGAATATGTAGCGATAAACGCTTCAATTTTTGCACGGCGGTTAGTCCAGAGGGTATTCGAAATAAACATTTCCGGCGGAAGTGCTTTTTACGAACTAGTACTTTCAGGTCTAAAAAATGAAATATTTCTATCGTGTTGTATTCTCCGTAATTTACAGTCAGCTTCCATCGACGAAAACAACGTTTTAACGAACTATACTGTCGGTACTCTGAAAAGTATCTCGTATAGATAGAATGTGTATGTATATTCGCTCCGAATTACGAAATAAAATCACGCATTCCCTCTTATTTACGAACCTGACCTTTCCAGGATGGAAAAGTTACTAACTAAAATTACACATTCTCTTTTTTAAGTACTCAAATTACGAAAACTCCCCAAATGGGTAAATCACCGGGTTTTTTCCCGGGGAACGGAGGAATTTCCTCAAATGAGTTGTACTTCGGAACTTCCAGGTTGGAAAAGATAGCAACTACAATGCATGTTCCCTCCTTTTTTACGAACTCAAATTATACATTCCCTCCTTTTTACGAACTCAAACTATACATTCCCTCCTTTTTACGAACTCAAATTATACATTTCCTCTTTTTCAGGAAATCAATTTCCTTATGCAGCGATGGTTCTTTTCACTGTTTTTTTCCTGAGAACGGGGAACATTCCCCAAACCGGTTGTATTTCGGACTTTACAGACAAGAAGAGTTATGATATAGTCTCGCCTTTTTACGAACTCAAATTTCCTTATGCAGTGATGATTCTTTTCGTTCGATTTCTTTCCGGGAAACGGGGGAGTTTCCCCAAATGGGTTGTAATTCAGACTTCCAGACTGGAAGAATTACGAATCCAAATTATACATGTCATTCCCGCATTTTTTGGAATTAAATTCCCTCACGTATATACTGATGATTCTTTTCACCGTTTCCATTCCGGGGGAACAAGGGGATTTCCCTACATGGAACTTACTTCGGACCATCACAGGCTGAAAGAGTTACGAACTAAAATTACACATCCCCTCTCTTTTTTACGAACTCAATTACCTCACGTACGGAACTTTCTATTTTACGAACTTTTTCTGCGGGACCCACTACAGGTTCGCAAAAACGCTAGTCAACTGCATTTTGCTTTTGCTTAGCCTACAGAGCGCCATTTTCTTACGGAAATTTTTTCCGGGGGATCCCCCAACAGGTTCGTAAAAACGCGAGTCAATTTTTTTTGTACATTCGCTTACAGAGCGCCATTTTCGTGTTTTTCGAGTGTCTCTCATCGTTCTAATGATGCAAGTATAAGGGGTCATTCAAAACGGACGTTCTCATGTAAGGTGTAGAGGGAGGGCGGGGGAGGATAGGTTGAGTAACGGACACAATGTGGACGGGAGGAGGGAGGGGGGTATGACCAACTCGGACGTCCATTTGGAAAAAAAATGTCAAATAAATAATATGTGTGTCAGAAATTGCAAACGTCAGTAAACTACGTACCTCCAGTCCTGGAAAACCTGGAAAAGGCAGAGAACATAAAAGCTCAGGGTTCATTCGCAAAATTTAAAATTATCCCAGTAAAAAAAACTGCAAAATTTTCATTTTTCTCGAGCATAAACTCCCAAAATTTTCAAGCTTTTACGAGGTCATCTTGCAACATTTTCCACGTTTCCTCCAAGTACAAATCTTCAATATTTTCAACTGTTGTCGAGTACAGATTTCTAAGATTTCCGAGGAAAAAATTGCCAAATTTCCATCAGATTCAGAGGACAAATTGGCGAAATTCTCAACCTTTTCAGAGTACAAAATTTATGTTTTCCGAGTACAATTTTTTTAAAGTTTCGGACGTCTGTTTGGAGGGAAGAGGGGGGCGGGAGGTCCTGATTGACCGGACACAATGCAGACAGGGGGTAGGGGGGAGTCCAATTTTGACGACGTCCTTTTTGAATGGCCCCTATAATGATACAAGTATCTTTGCGGAAGAAAGAAAGTCGGTGGGAGGAAGTGACGTCATGGACGTTCGTCTTCCTCCCCACCCCGAACAGCTGTGCATTCTTTCATTAGGACCCGTAGGGACATAACGTCGTACACAAAGTCAGTGATTACTTTTAACGTCGTTAAATATAAACGTATTATATAGTGGTTGGCGTTACTCCCATTGGAGGATCTTCCGTTCTTCTACGGAGACCTAATAGGGCCACGCTACTAGTCGATCTAAAGTGACGTAATTTATGGATTCTCTTTCTCTCCATTTTGTCATGATGGTGTTTTTGACTCGGTGGCAAAGTCCCTTCGCACTAAGATGACAAAAGGAAGATCCGAGCGATTAAGGGAAGAAGCTATTTATAAAACGAAGATGATAAAAAAAATAAAACCTCTCTTTTTGGGCGCCGCTTTTGGACGTAATTATTGGGTGTCCCTAGTTCGATTTCTGGACAAACTTTTTCGGATAAGCGCTTTTATATACTGTACTCCTATTTTACTTCGGGAAATTTGCCAACATTTTCGATCTTCGGGACCAATTGTTTATAATTAGTAATTTTAGTTTTCGAAATTCGGGAACATTAGCGTAGTTTTTGAAAACTTTCGATTTTTCCAACATTTTCAAGTCGATGCCTGAACCCGTCGAAAGGAGAAATGCCATAACGTAAAATTTTATCAGAAATTGGACGAAGTTTGAGGAAAAATTGGAAGAAGTTTTACCATAAGTTGGAGGAAGTTTTAATGCAAATATTGGACGAAGGACATGTTAACCAAAAATTAAACTGAGTTTTAACCAAAAAATGGACGAAATTTTACCAAAAATTAGACAAAGCTTTAACAAATATTGGACAAAATTTGACCAAAAAATGGACGAAGTTTTACCAAAGATTGGACGATGTTTTAGCAAAGATTGGGCGAAGTTTTACCAAAGATTGGACGATGTTTTAGCAAAAGATTGAACGATATTTTACCATAGATTGGACGAAGTATTACTAAAGATTTGACGAAGTTGTACCAAATATTTGACGACGTTTTATCAAACATTGGACGAAGATTTACCAAAAACTGAACAACATTTTTCCTAAAACTGTACGAAATTTTTCCTAAAATTTAGCGAAATTTTACCACAAATTAGATGAAGTTTTACCAAAAATGTAGACGAAGTTTTTTCAAAAACTGGACGCAATTTTTCCAATATATAAGTCTTATTTTTATACATTTTTTTTTCGATAAATTAAAAATGTCAAATTTGTTAAAAACGATAGTTTTTCTGTTAAACAAAATAAAGGGTTTTCTTAATAAAAAACATTAACTGTTTTTGAAGACATCGTTTGAAGAAAGTGCTCAAACTTTGATTCATTTCCCTATTACAAAAAAATTAATAAAGCCGCGAGTCCAAATTCAGTGGCGATCGCACAATATTCACGAGAAAGAAAATGTTGAAAGTCGACGAGTTAATTAATGACGATTAACAATTTCAAAAGGTTGAAAGCCGTTTGAAAGGGTTAATTACATTTGGACTGCTAGCCTCGTCGCTTTTAATGCTAGTTCTAGCTATATTGCTTCCCCGTTCTACAGTGTACATTTTTATTGCTTCTATAATCATAATTTTAATGCGCTATTATTATTGTAAACCACTGCGTATAAAAAGAGACGCTCGGAGAGCCACGAGTTTAAGAACCTCTTGGGAAAAAATATATATATATAAATTTACCCTTTCTGAAGCAGAAATTTGAAATCTTCAGCTTTAATACAGTCGAACCCGGATAAGTAGAAACCCGATAAGTGAAAAAAACCTGATAAATGCAAAACATTTCAAAGCCTTAAACAACTTTTTGAATATCGTTTTCTACGTTATGTAAAACCCGATAAGTGAAAACCTAAATGAAAAAACCGTCTATGTGGCAATTATTCGCGAGTCCCATGTGTGTGCAGCTTTTGCGTATATATTTAAGACCTGATATAAGTGGAAATCACTCCTCGAGTTTATCGCAGCTCCCGCTTTTCAGTATATAATAATATTTGGCCACAGTGAGTGCGGTATACAGTGTACACGCGCGTGAATTACGATGTACCAAAATTGAAAAGAGTGCCTTTCATTCTATGCTATTAAACGGAGATACCGTACTCTATAAATCATCGTTAAGGCGCGTACACACCAACGCAACATTGTTGCAAAACATTGACTTGCAACAAGGTTTCATGAAAATGTGGCGCACAGCGAGAAACACAGTTTTTGAAGTCACCACCCATTTCACTTCTGCGGAGTGAAATTTGTTTCAGAAACACCCTTTGATCGACCGACAGTGGGGTGGCTAGATGAAACACGCCATGAAACACGTTTCAAAATAAAAATGCTGCGCCAAAACGTTGAAAAACTTTTTTTGTGCGCTTTTTTGTGCGTGTGTACGCGCCTTAAGTATACATCCTTCAGTATAGTGTTGGTCAAAAACTTGAACATTTGTGACTACGTTTATTGATGCTCCTGCTGATCAACATGTACATTTTACTGTTTCTCCTCTTCCATATAGATCTTATTGCTGAATGTACGTGTATGCGTTATAAAGCTTCGTGTATATCTTTTTTTATCAATAAATGCTCTTCTAATGGCGCATTCGAATGGTCAATCTGGTGTGCACTGGTTGCTATATACAAGGTGAGGCATAAGGCTGTAAAGTCATGTTGCACCTGCTGCTTGCAATAGTGCCGATTTAACAAACTTATGCCTCATCTAGTAGCCTAACTAATGGCGAATTCGACTCACCCACAAAGTGTGCACCA
>JAQGBX010008277.1:0-10657 GCA_034698745.1 Megaphyllum sjaelandicum
GAATTTATAAAGATCTTCAGCCAACATGTTTATAAATGCTTACCTATTTATGCTTATGATACGCAAAATACGCTGGTGCCTAAGTTACGCTGAAATAGGAAAAAAAATATCTGAAATCTTCAACTCACTTTAAAAGCAGATTACAGCACGTTTTTCGTATTGCGCATTTTGCGCAACGTACGCAAATACGAAATGATTTTGAGTACCCCTAGTATACAAATGGGGGATTTGTAACTGCTTTTCTGATCACATTTTTATGAATGACGTCTTTATGAATGACGTCGTCAATTAAAATTCTGATGATATTCATGAATTTTTTAGTGATCTCATTCAGAAGTTTTTTGATGAATACGTCAATCATAAAAATGATGTCATCATTCATTAAAATTCGGATGACGACGTCATAACTGTTATATTATGAAATTTATGATGTTGTATTCTTTGTATGACATCAACTTTTACTTTTCAAGAATTCGTAATCTGCTGCCAACATTGTCGGTTTAATTTGTGTTGCTTCGCCAGGTTGCCTGCCATGTACATGTATATGAGCATAAGCGTGACGGCCATCTTGTTTTTTGCGATAATGATTTGACGAAATTTGGATAGCAGCCTCGTTAAACCTAAGTGGATTTTTCATTTAAAATCCAACGTTGGTATTTTTGACGCTAAATATGGCATCGTTCGCAAACAAATGTAAACGGAGCCTTATAAAATGTCATTAATACTTCATGAAAATAACAAAAGGCTTAATTATAGGTTAAGTTTTGTTCGTGCAACTTTTTTCCCCCAAAATTATTCCCATGCGAGTGTAAGAAAGGATCCCATAGAAAATGCATGAATTTATTAAAAAGGAAATATTGGCAACGGAAATGTTCGTGGCGTGCCAAATGATGCGTGCAAACTAAAAAAGAGTTAACACGCGAGGGACAAGAGCTCGTTTGCTTTACAAATTAAAACGGTTACCAAGGTTATTCACGCGCACCATTCTTAAAAATGTACTAAACTCCGCATAAATCTACGAGGTTTTATCTTCTAATTTTGGGTCGCAGCGGCTTTATAGAGTTCGTGGCCTTTATTTATTTCACATTTTGCTATCAATCCAGTAGCACGCGTGCATTAATTTTTATGCCAAAGAGATTTTGGCAACCTTTGCCGAAACTGACAATCTATTTATAAACACATTTAATCGCAATGTGTACGAGTGCGTCCGCGTTTGAATAGCTTGTGTAAACGCGTAGGGCGGGGAAACATCTTACGCATTGAGAATATATATTAAGTGAAACTGAACAAATGTTCAGCCTCACGTGACTTATATCAAAACGAATCAAGTGAGACCACGCCTGTACATCGGAAATGCCGTTTGTCATTAGGGCTTTTGATAACCGACAAAAAAATATTAATTTGTCAAATGGGGGATCGTCGATGTACCCCGTATCATATGCGGAAGAATTTTAGGCGTGTTGCCATTTTGCGAATTTGGGGACTTCTTAGGGGCTCCGTAAACGCCACCCAAATTTCAGTGGAAAACTTTAATATTTATACACATGAACCCAATGCAAGAAATAAAAAAAAAGTTTAAATATTTTTACAGCCAGCCACAAACTACCGTAAAATACTCAGCCTGTGACTAAAAGTGTAACGAAAATTGGATACTTTTGAAAATTGTTATAAGTCCATTACAGTAACCTGCATGGTTGTATACCGTGTACGTATCACTGACGATAGAATTAATATGGTTAGAAAATTTGAATGAATTTTGTTATAAGTTTGAAATAATTGAATTTTAAACCCATTATACAGTTTTCACTGTATTCGATTTCACATGGCGGGGGAAAAGCAGAATAGTTCGTACTTATTTTTGTTAAAATCACGTCAAATTTAAAAAAAAATAATCAATGTAAGGACAATGGTTTTTAAAACGTGTGAGAAGATAGTCACAAACTGTACAATACTTATATCTACAGCTGTAAGTGTTATAGGCAATGAATTTCAATACTTTGGACGATGACAATTACATTTTCCATGTTCGAGAGATCAATACATACAGTACATTTCTTGCTTGGAACGAAGATATAATCATGCGATTGTGGGTAAAAAAAATGATAAAAGCACTTGCTCATAGTACTATTCTTATTTAGTTTGGTCACACGAGCGTATTTGAATAACGCTCGTACTGTACATGTATTTATATTATTGCTATTGAAGCACCTGTCGATTACAACATCAGGTTATTGGATAGCTTTGTTGTTAGCATACTTGTTTCATTGCATCAATCGAGAAAATGAAATTGCACGATGATGCGATTTCTGAAGTGCCCATATAGGTTAATTTTTTTTATCTATGAGCTATTTTTAGAAAGCATTTTATTAAAGCTAAACCGACCAAACACGTGACATCTCTCGATGCGGTTGATGTTGCTTGCCTTTTGATGTGACAAATATATCAAAGCAAACACTTCCATAAACCATTTCTACGTTTATCATCAGACATTCATCATGTTTTAGTGTCTAGTCCTTGCAAATACGCGAACCGTTTGGTTTGATACCGTGTATAAATAAGCGATATTACTCGATTTACATTGCTCTAACAACGATTACATTTGCACTTTTTTTCCTATACTCTTTCCTGATTCCAGCTTTCATCCTATTTTGGGGTTTAAGTGAATGAAGGACCTTTAAAAATAGTCTATGTCAACAAAATAAACGTGTATGATGTAGTTTTATAGTGTATTACTGTTCTGGAATAACAGACTCACGCCGAGTGATACCATCTGTCATATCCCACCTACAATCGCAGGATCATTTTCAATTAGAAAATACATCCTTGGCAATGTATATAGTAAGACATTGTCAATACATACTATATTTCAATTTAAATATGTTGCACTCAATTCTCTCTTCTGGAGTGCAGTGAAATAAAGTTTATTTTGTTGTTGTTGAAGTCAATTTTCTTTGAGAATTTCAATGAGTATGTTCTTAATGTGGCATCATTTTAAAATAAAGAAACCTAAGTAGCAGAAGGAAATGATAAAGGATAAATTATAAATCAATGTCTTATCGTACGTTTTTCAATTTATTTTGTTACTAATTTAGTATCAATTTAATTATGATAAAATAACTTAAGAAGTTGATCACAGATGTCAACATCATTAAACACATTTTGTCATAATGCGAACTAATGCGTATAAATCATATTCAGAAAAATAATTTTTACTTATAGCAGACTTCAACCCTACTGATCAAATATGTCCATCAGTCGAAGAATTATCAATTCAGTTTTCTTTATAAATACTTTCTCTGCATTTTGCTTACAGTATATATTATTTTTCATCCTTTTAAATCCTATCTACCAGTTATTCTATTTTTCTAAAATGGAATAAACTTGATTTATTCAGGTGTATGCATGTATTTACTTTGCTCAAATTATCTTAATGTAGACATCTAAACGGTTTATGTCATGTCATTCATAATTTGTATGAAAAATTATGATAAACAGTAAGCTGATAGTGATTTACTAATCTAATTTTAGAACCACCTTTATAGAAATCGCCTTATTATTGTAAGTTCTTATTTAAATATAGTTTGGTCACACCAGCATATTTGAAAAACGCTCGTACATGCATTTAAATTTTTGCTATTGAAGCACCTGACGATTACAACATCAGCTTGTCGGCATACTTGTTTCATTGCATTAATCGAGAAAATGAAATTGCACGATGATGCGATATATATAGAGTGCTCATATAGGTTAATTTTTTTATCTATAAGCTATTTTAGAAAGCATTTTATTAAAGCTAAACCGACCAAACACGTGACATCTCTTCATGCGGTTGATGTTGCATGCCATTTTATGTGACAAATATATCAAAGTAAACACTTCCATAAACCCGTGTTCTGTGCTCGAACACGGAACACCACATCTGTAAGAAACCCATGTAAGTCGAATTAATTTTGAGACCGAATACATATGCAGGATAAGATGCCTCATTAAAATTTCCATAATAATAGGAAGTAATATCACAACTTAATTTATATTTTAGAAATCAATTTCTCGTGCTACAAGCCGTATCATGCTCATACTCCGAATATATAATTTATACAATGAACAAGTAGGCCTACATGTATATAAAAATGTACTCCAGATTAATTTCTTTGCATGCGCTCTGCACGCAGTATTCGTATTTCATCAGATATTCTTCGGAGGAAAGACGGGATGTAATACTAGAAAAAATTGCCTTAACAATATTTGAATGAAGCGAGCGGTATTTTTGGAATAAGGAGCGTTCGTGTCTTCTCAAATTCCCCAAGATTATAAAATCCAGCAGGGAGACATTCTATTGCTGCTTTTCTTCAGTATTTTAGTCCAAGGGGACTTGTTGTCCGTGTAAAATTAATTTAGCAAAGCGGAGCTAAAATCAAGACTGACATTGAAATATGCCAAGCGTAAACACTGGCCTAGATCAGTGAAAAAGTCCATAAAAGCGCATAATTTAAAGAAGCTACGAGAATAGGTCATTTCGAATGGTATATGTTATTTCAGAATTGACGAACAACAAAGCCTAACCTAAGTAAAGAATAATAAACGTTCAAAGGGAATCCAGCCAAAGTTGTTTTTATTATTAAGCAACCCTTTAGTCCTTAAGATTTACGACATTGTATTTTTGGCAATTGTATACGTACTTACATTTCTTAAGTTTACCAGTTAGGGTTTGACGAAAAATAACTTGGCGTACGTTTTCGCTTTTTTAGATAATGGGCATGAAGACAGTAGAAGAAATTACATACAATATTTCGTAAAAATTGCTGTCATCTAATTTTCATTCTAATTTTAAAAACTAAATGTTACCATGAAACGTAAACGTATACACGAAACGTAAGTTTATTTTTTTTTATTTCTACAGAACCCAAAATTCGATGCATACTATTTAAATAGAAGCTTATAAGTACAAATTTATAAATTTCAGGCTTATCAATATTTTTGATACAAAGAATTATGCGGTTTGTGCAAACATGACCAATTTATTTATCTGAAACTTGTTAGCATCGACAGAACCATAATGAGAGGTTAGTAAAGTTTAATGACACCACAAAAGAAGTAATATGGAAAAAAAATGTATAAATGGTAATAATTGGTGGCTTTTGTCAAACGACACCTCGAATTTCAGCTCAATCGATGTTATCCAAAGAGCTTCAGAAATGCTATCCATCACAAGCCGGTTTCAACGTTATTGATATTCGTGCTTCCTAATGAAGGCTAATTACCATATCGAGAGTGTTATTCATTAGCAACCTCCACTCGTTGATGAACAAGTATTAAAGACTGTATAAAACGGCGATTAATTTAAGCCGACATAATAGCTAATATATTCAATCTACCGTAGGCGCGTTTAGCTTTGTGTCAATAACTTGTTCACATTGTAAACGTTCAATAATAGGAAGATGATTATATTCAGTCATAGTATTACGCATGATTTAAATCTAATTTTTTAGAAGGAGGAAGATCACTGATTTTTCACTTTTCAACATTGGTTCTCTGCTGGCTGCTTAATAACGATGCTAAATACCAGTTGTGCTCACTGTGGTGTGGGTGAATCCCATGGAGTAAAACCTGGAAAAGTGACCACCTTTGAACGGTGACCACCTATTTATGTTGACCATGCATCCTGTCTATTGTGTACAGTGAACAGTGTGTGCTGTCTTTTTGGCATTTTTTACATTGCCAATGTACCTTTTAAAGTGACCAGATAACAGATGAGTTACCTTACATCCTGGTTTAACTCCTGTGGTTCTCAAATAATTCAGCCAATCATGTTACTCAGATCGAAAAAATCACTGAAAACATGATCATAAGAAGCAAAAAGCATTAAAAACAAGGAGAACTTGATGATTTCTTCTTTAAAAAAACAAAACAAATGTGTAATAAGGCAATAAATAAACAGTATGTAATGCACATTGACATGATGATTCTGTACTTTTTTTTTATTTGTGGCTTTTACTACATGTATAAGTAGCCTACAGTGTACATGTTCATTATTTTAATTAGTCGTTCTTAACAGGTTTTACCATTTACAACACTGCACTGTTGCCAACAAATCCGTATTTTAAGAATTTGCATCGCGTGCCAATATTTCTTTCTTTTAAGAAAATAAAAAGGCATTACGGTTAAAAATGTAATCGGGATGAATGAGGCAATTAAGAGCAGCATAACTGTTCTTTGGCTAGAATTTTCCTATAGCTAATGCAATAAAAGAAGCTGCGGTTTTCATAGGTGAATTACTTTTCTAAGCCTAGATTTAACGTCCCTGCTGGAGAGCGTTTAATTACGCGGGTAGAGTGGAGGTTTCGGAAAGATTAGCGAGTGAATGAGGCAACGAATGATGGATGAAATTTACAGCCAATGACGTCATCTCCGCATTAATATAATCTAAGCTTTTTACGAGTCGAGATAATCGCCCTTTGGCACGAGAGTATACGTGAGAAGATTTGATGGTGGGTGAATGCCATCGATGATTTTATCAACAAAGATGGCGGCCATCATTTTTCGGATCAACTTTACACCGTGATTAGCAGCACCAAACGCGGGCTCGAAGAAGCTCAAGGGCCAATAACCACAATGGGAAAGGGCCGGGTGAGGGGTGGGGCGTAAGACACCACCAAATCCAGAGCTCGTTAAGTGGTCAACGTTGCAAGAATGAGGAAAGAGGTGTATTTACGAGAATGGGAAAGTATATATGGCGTGGTCACTCCTTGCATACTGGCCATTTTCACGGAAGAATAGAAATAATGACACTAAGCTTATTTGGAGAGTTTTCTCGTACGAATCAATAAAGTATGAGATACTTCTCAAGGCGGGTTCCAAATGTGCCCGAGTTTTTCGCTCCCATTTTTTGAATAATATATGCGCGACTTCGAAATGCATATCATCAATTAAATAAGACGCGAAAATTCAATTTAAATATGTTAGCAGGAAGAAAATGCGCTCGTAGCAAACTGCTTATTCCAGTTTAATGAAGACAAAAGTGCTGCATGTCGGCTTCAATTTGGAATCCTGCAGGAAATGTAATGGATGCATTCGAGGCCAAAAATCGATAACAATCATTCGGAAACGAGGAAAAAAGACATCCTTTCTGAAGTTTCTCTACCTGGCGAGAAAACACCGAAAAGTACGAAATCAAGAATTCAGTATGTCTGTAATTCTACTAACCCTAGGTTGGATTAAATGCCGATTAGTGTGTTGTTAAGGAAATGTTAAACGAAGAAACGTGCTTGTGAGAGACATTCACAAGATTCACGATATAAGATTCCCAAATCTTAAACAAGACTAACCTGGTCAAATTGGAAAACTATTTATCAGAGCCATTTTATGTCGATTTATATCATATTTTAACTTCTCAAAATAAATATGGCATTCTCGGAATTGCCCAATTACAGGAAGATTTTTTTCATGCACATGAGCAAAGAATATTTACTTTTTGAAGCCACTTTGCATTCAAAGATGACGAGTGGAAAGATTTTATCTGCGATTGCTTTTTCGTTCGACGCTTTTTTTTAAACATTTTTTCTCGGGCTAAATAAATTATGTTATTGATTACTTAGATCGGGAATCGAGCAGAAACATCGCATCGGCAAACATATTGTATATAAAGCAATGCAGTATTCGCTTGAAAGGAAGCCTGGGGCTTTAATTTCTCTCATGCATGCAAAACTTCTGTTGATTTTCAAATTCGACTATTAGTTCGAGAGTCTCTAGGGAAAAACAGCGAAATGGGTCAAGGTGGTGTGTATTGGCGAAACAATTATTCCGCCCATAGAAAAATTTCCCCTGCCCATTTGCATTTTCGATAATGATAGGCTTAGCGCGAAACTGCGCTACACGTTATCCGAGTCGCTTAGAAAAATAAAAAAAGGAAAAATAGAAATGAAATTGGGAATTAACTCGCTGAATCTGACGCCAGAAAGCTGCAATTATGCGAAGGGCTTATAATGGTATTAAAATCCTGCGAAGTTCAATTAGTTTGATTTGGCAGTCTAGAAGAACAGACCGTTGCGACGCATCTATAGAACCTGCGTCCTCTACATCAAAGGCAACCCTGAGCCTGCGGGGTGGCTACAGACAATTATATCGACTGAAAACATGGCGTGCATGAATTGGCAGAAATCCAATGGTGCACCCAAATTGATCCAGATAAAAATTCCCTGGTAATGCACGTGTAATACAATAGATCAACGTATGCGAGATACTCGTGAAGCCTGTGCCAAGTTCGCCGCACGGACCACAAAAAAACAACATTGGATGTGTCAGGACCAGAACATTGTGTCGATCAGCTTTATCTCGTCCTTTTCAAATAAAACCCGCTCAATAAAAGCGAAAACAATTTCACTCGATGCAAGAAAAACAACGAAAATCTAATAAAAACGCTGCAGCAAATCGAGTTTATATGCACAGTTAGCAGGGTGCCGTCGGCCATCTTGTTTTTCCCCATGGCCAATGATGCATATACAGTTTACAGCGTATCACACGTGATAGGAAAAGCCTATGATGCGCTCAACATGTGTAGATAAGGCTTAAGTGGTGTAGCCACATGTTTTCTGTTACAAGCTCATATACCGCGTAGCGTTGTTTTGGTGACTGTTCATGCGCAACATTCAAGGGCAGATCCTTGATTTTGACATCGGTTTCGAATATTTCGTATAAACTTTCAGATTATTAAAAACGCGCGTTATTGCGATGGGATAGATACGTTTCAAGGTGTGTTTTCTGTCATTTATTTGTAATTTTAGTAAAAATTCCGATAAAAACTACTTGCGTTCATGCATAATTAGAGGCATTATTGCCGTGCGTGTAGGATGATACGACGATTACTTTCTACGGCTGTATATTTCATGGCCTCGTCACTAAAACGCGAGCTGCTCAGTCATGTCATTTCTTGAATATCACTGAATTATTCAACCCAAACCGTACACTCAAAATTGTAAATTCACGTGAAAACGAGGGCGTCTGTGGTTTAAGCCCTCCTTTGCATAACTCAAATCATCGTAATCGATATACTTCTTTCAAACCCGTAATTTTGGAGCTTACGTTATCCGAAATGGTTAAAAGCGCTTGGAGCCTATAGCGCAGATAAGTGCAGATAACTTTTTGCCAACTTTCTGAATTGTCGACTGAATGCGCGGAAACGCAAATTTGAGAAAATAGAAGCCAATTACAGAAAATTAGTACATCGCGATGAGATCGACAAGACCTAAATAAAAAAAGGACGAACCCACTGGAGGATCAAAAAGTACATTTTAAAGAGAATTTCCTAGGGACATGTTGTAGAAGACATCAAAGAGCGCATAATACTTTAATTTGGCTTTCGAGCATACAGTATATTAAAATACTTCACGTTTTCATGTAGAAAATATACACTGAACAGCTAAGCCAATAACAATGAGAAGTGCTGGCAAATAAGTCATATAATGATTGAATAAATTCAAGCTGCTACTCATTCAAAGATGAAGCAGATATATTTTCTCTGCCAAAATGCCGTTAGAAAAAATTCATATCTATACGCACATACCTTTAATGGCGAAAGTATAGTCGCACCGGTTGTGTAAGACCTGGTTTAATAACGAACTTGAAATGAACGGTCAGAAATGTCGCATGAATGATTGAATGATTTGTCTGCCACCTAGAGTGAGGTAAAAAAAAAGGAATGTCAGGAATTTCGTAACAATGTAGCAAATTTAAATTGTTACATTTTAAAAAGTTTTTAATGCACAGTACATGTACAGTACATCCCAAAGTGTTGCACAATCCGTACAGTGATTACGTCACGTGCGTGGCCGCGCATGCGCACATGACAGTAGGCGGGGCTAACTGACTTTTATACGACATTTGCATCCGCATTCGTACCAGTTAAAGTTGATCCAACTTTCCGGTCTGATCAATCTTAATCGTTATTTTGGGGGAAGTAAATAGAAAAAAAAACCTTAAACGCGAACCGGTACGCGTATTTTTACGTGCGGCATGACGTCACGCTATAAAGTTCCACAACGCAACTTACGCAAGTGACGTCATTAAATGCAATTAAATGACGTAATCCCTAGCATAATATACGAGTATAACGGACAATATGATATACAAGTTGTACAAGTAAACTTACTAGTAGCAAGTGCTTAGACATCTGTCTTGAGGAAATGAGACATTTTAAAAATAAATATGGCACATGACACCACTTAAAATATATGTAAAACCTAACGTACAGTGCACAATGTAGTGTAGCGATAGCAAAATTATTGTTGTTGATGTTTATAAGAGCAACAGAAAAAAACATCCCATTAAATTCTTGAAAAATGGTCTGAAATCTGAAACCTTAAATTAGACACGCAAGTATGCAAGTATATGATCGAATTTAAACATAACAAATATAAATGTATAATAAGTTCATGTAGACAAGGTTTTTCACCCTGAAGAGTGGCAATCACTAATAGCCAATGAAGCTATGCGTGTTTGCGCATATTTTGGGGGCCATTGTACCGATGCAGTACCCCTGCGAACTTAACAAACAGTTCACGATCTTTTGCGTGTTTGGATACTAAATATTTCCAAAGGCAATAACCACCTTAGGCTTA
Organism: Megaphyllum sjaelandicum; assembly: GCA_034698745.1. Taxonomy (NCBI): domain Eukaryota; kingdom Metazoa; phylum Arthropoda; class Diplopoda; order Julida; family Julidae; genus Megaphyllum; species Megaphyllum sjaelandicum. The sequence continues at coordinate 10,614 of JAQGBX010008277.1, forward strand.
TCAGATCTAGCATTTGCCGAGTGGGATCCTGCGAGAACAATGGG
>JAQGBX010008278.1:0-10656 GCA_034698745.1 Megaphyllum sjaelandicum
GCCGACCCAGGAATCGAACCTGAGTCTACCGAATGCAAGACGAGGATGCCAACCTCTAAGCCACCTTGCTCGGTGAATTGTCCACACTTTTCGTTAGTTATAACCTCTTCAGAGGACATATTTGCAAAATTTTGAACCAATTCCGAGGAGAAATTGGCCATATTTTCAACAGTTCCCAAGGACTCGATTTTGGCCAAATGTTTAACAGTTTCCGAAAGCAAACTTGCAAAATGTTCCACGTCTTCAGAGTGCACAGTGTTTCCAATAATAATTTTGAAAATTTTACAAAATGAACAGAATTTTTTTGAAAATTGTAAAAAATCAGCTTGAGAAAATTTTGAAAATGTTACAAAATCAGCAAGAGAAAATTTTTAAAATTTTGAAATACATGTTTGTTCTTGGAAAAGATTGAAAATCATGCAAATCTGTCCTCGAAAATAGATGAAAATTTTGAAGATTTGTGCTTGGAAAAGGTTGGAAATCTTGCAAATTTGAATTACGAAAAGTTTAAAAATGTTGAAAATTAGTACACTAAATACGTGGAACATTTTGCAACTTTGTACTCGAAACTTCGTTAGGAGTTGAAAATATGGAAACTTTCTCCTCGGAATAGGGTTTAAAATTTTGCAAATTTGTCCTCTGAAAAGGTTGGCTTTTTTGCAAATTAGTCACAACTTTAATACTCTGGATTTCCCTGACTTTTTCAAAAGTAATCATTCTTCACTGAATTTTTCAGTCATTTTCAAGTTCCCTAACTTTTCCAGTTTTCTAGGTCTGGGGGAACCTTGATCATTTATATTGTTTTTTTGTTGGTTATTTTTCTTTATAATGCAATAATATAAAATGAAAACTATAGTTATTCAAAACAATCAGAAACCGAGCGGACGTCCGAGCTTTTTCGCGGACCAGCAGGAAATTTATGCTGACCCTTTATTGAAAAAAAACTGAATTTCATAAAACTGAAATTAATACACTTGTATTTAGAAAGAGGGATAGAAGAGCTCCACTTTATGTCAAAAAGTGCAGTTCTTTGCACAACTGTACACGGTTAATCCAAAGTCTGGACAATTCTCCTACGGATAATCAGGTGTCTATTGAATTTCTATTACAGTGTATCTAAATTTTTCATTTCTTCCCAAAAATACACGAAATCCCTAGTACATAAAAAAAATCGAAATGAAATGGCTTTTTTATCTGAATATAACTATCAATATTTACATGTATAGAAGTTCATAAAAATCGACGCCCTACATTTTTCTGATATTTGCCAATCTACATGGGAAACGTATTTTTGACAAACTTCATACTGTATTTGAATGTTTGTATTTAAGGGGGTTAAGGGTCATAGATCCTAAATTCATAATCTACTTTTGTAAGCCTTTGTGAACTTGGTCGCTCGTATCATGGGTGGACGATTTTCAACTATTGAGAGATTATTAAAATTTTGATGAATTGTGATAAATAATTGTTTCATTGCAAACGCATGGCTGACAAACAAAACAAAACAATAGCGTTATGAATTTCACATCCTTATTCAAACAATACCTGTACATTTGCATTATGCAAATTACATAACCAGGATATAACAATACATGTATGTCGATAATTTAAACATGCAACTTGAATAACACTTTACTTTTTCAACAGCTGCAACCTTTGCACGCAACATTTTGACATCAACGAATAGATATGTACAACTGTACATGTCATTATTTACCCGTTCAAATGCTTATGTTGACATGTTGACAATTCTACAACACGTGGATTTAGGCAATACTTATATTGCCAAAATAGTACGCTAATTCGTACTTGCTTATGCTGTCAACTATAACGGTGTCAAAGGGTAAGAGAGTGAACTTGTTTCCAGTCGCCGGCAAACCAGTGTCGCTAAGTGGTATTGCGGAGGTATACCACTACGCGACACTGGCTTTGGCGCCAAACAGTGTCGTTTAGTGGTATGCGTCTGCAATACCACTTAGCGACACTGGTTTGCCAGCGACTGGAAACAAGTTCACTCTGCTCCCACCCAAATGCTGTTAAAACAGCATACTTATTTCATAAAATGAATTTTCAAAATACATGTAAGGTACAGTATGTCAAGTTTAATTTCGTCTTGTACTCGTGTCAAAATAAAACTTAAAAACTTAACTTTTAACAATTAAAAAATCAAACTTGGTTCCGTAAAATATCTTCCCATTTCTTCTGACGGAGATACTGTAAGTCTTGGACTTTGTCCGAGGGGGTTAATTACACGAATGGTCCGTATAAAAACTGTAACAAAAACGAGGCTTTATTGGATGGATTTCAGCTTCGTTCAACGTCACCTGTGAAACATTTGGGGTGGTCAAGCGTGTGGGGCCTCTGGAACACCATGAGCGTGTTGGCGAAATACGACAGGGACACGCCCTTCCGCAGTTTGTCTTCCCACGTGGCATTGTGGTCGAATCCGAACGATTTCATCAAATCGATCACGTAATCGTTGTTGTGGTTGTTCACGTGGTGGTGGCCACCTTGACCCTCCACAGCCCACGACAAGACGATACCTGGAACATTAATGTGGTGAAATTACTGTAAATGCTCTACTCATGAGGGAACACGACATAATGTTTCAAACCAATTAGCGTGTCAAAGTTGACAAAGTGACTTCAAGGCTGCCTAAGTCTGGAATTTCAAAATTTCTGAAAATGCTGTCAAGGTTGGTCAGCTGTTGATAAAGACAGTAACATTTTTACCAAATTTGCTTGAATAATTAGCAGAACAAACTATTTTAAATATTTTAATGCGCAGATATAACTGCCATGCGTCATTTCTACGTCATTTCTACTTTTTGGCAGTCAAAAACGAAATGGACAAGAGCTTTACTTTGTCGCAGTAAATCGCAATCATTGTATAATCTATGAAAAATTAACGTGATAACGGAAAAAAGTCAGTTGGTTGGTTAGTTCGAACCACTAAATAATTAATAAACATGAGAAAAGTGGTGACGTTTTCAAGATGGCGTCAACGACCGTTTTTGTCTTCAATTGATTCATTGTGAATACAGCATTATACACCCGAAAAAATTCCCTATCAAAACGAACAAAAGTATACCCGATTAAATTTTCGAAAGAATGGGCCATTACATTTCCAAAAAAGTTGGGAATTTTTAATGAATGATGCCATCGATTAAAATTCCGATGAATACATTCATAAAGTTTTAGTGACATCATTCATGTTTTTCGACAATTACATCACTCATAAAATTCTGATGATGAAGTCATTTTTTAAACTATGATGATGACGTCAATTGTTAAATTATGATGATGACGTCAATTGTAAATTATGATGATGACGTCAATTGTAAATTATAATCATGACGTCATTTGTTAAATTATGATGATGACGTCAATTGTAAATTATAATCATGACGTCATTTGTTAAATTATGATGATGTCGTCATTTGTTAAATTATGGGGATGTCGCCATTTGTTAAATTATGATGATGCCGTCATTTATTATATTCTGATAATGTCGTCATTTATTATATTCTGATGATGTCATTTTTAACATTAAGATGATGGCATCATTATTCATCATGTAGCCCCAGATGTATTTCCACGTTTTAAAGATCTTTTTTATATCAATAAAACAAAGATTTACTGATAGTTTATCAGCATTGAAATAGCTGCGTAATATTTCCGGTTCCTCTTTTTGTAAAAAGTTCACAAAGATGATAGACAAGGACTGATACACACATTGTTGGCAAACATTATTAGGATAAAATTTTGGCTTGAAATATCTATTGATATAGGAAACTATACTCAAATATACAAAACTTTATAACTTTTTTATACCAGTACACTTTAAGATGCTTCCTACCAGAGCTCGGCTGTGTGTACTGATTGCCGCCCTTTAGGGGCAGCAAATGACTTAAATTTATGGTTTTGAGGGTGTTGACCTATTTTCGAGTGTGTAACCTTGAGTGATTTTTTTAAACCATGCAATTAGCGTGTCGATTTTACATACGCGTCTTCCCTATTTCCAAAGTACGGTCCGTAAAACTTCTGGTTGAGCACCCCAAATCTGAATCGAACTGCGTAAGAGCCCAGTATTCATTCTTACCTTTTGAACGATTTGGAATGTTACAAATTCTCCTTATCTTGACTAAATTACAAAGCACATTATCGTGAGTTGTACTGGGAAATATCCGAACACTTGTGGTGGATAAACAGCAATTAACATTCACCATTAATCACTGACGATTGACCCTCCACCTGGCGACTTATTTCGAATTGTTCAAATTTTTTCGAAAATTGTTTCGAAATTACCTTTGCATGCGTGGCGAGCCAGATTTCCGACAAAAATCTTTTCGTATGGGTTCGGAATGTGCTCGCCAACTTCGAGGCTGATGACCCAATCGAATTTATTCGCCAAATTGTGTTCCTCTGTTAAATCCAAGAAACGTACCCAACGTGACGTCACAATTTCTACATTTCCGGCTCCATCGTAACCTGCAAAAATGGAGGAAAATTTAACGAAATCAATTTGAAACGAGAATGATGCCATTTCCAGATATCAAAATAAACACTTTAAAGGTCATCACACATGAGGCAATTTATATCCCGAAACTTTTTTCGGATGTGTTATTGCTTGATATTTCCAGGTGGGTTGGGAAAAATTTCCTTCGCAAATATATTTCCAGAATAGAAAATGATCCTATTCTGATCAACTTGTTTCTGGAAAAAATTAAATCACGTCATAGATTTTACAGACGTTTGAAACAGTGCTGTCCTATACTGTAGGGATATATTCTGAAAATATCTCTCCATGTGTGTAGCAACAGGAAGTTGTTTTAGTTAAAATCACTTTCCTGCAATTTCTCGCAATTCATTTCCGGATATAAGTTTCCCTGTGTGTGACACACACAGGCAATATATATTACTCCAGAATAGAAAATTATCCTATTCTCAGCAACTTGTTTCTGGAAAAAACTCATGTCGTAGGTCTTACATAAAATTTCTCTCTTTAGGATAGCCAATCAGGAAACACATAGGTCAGCAGATGGAATAAGCAGTGCTGTCAAGTTTGTAAACCCACATTTCCCTTTGAAACCGTGCTGGCATATATTGCAGGGATATATTCCGAAAATATCGCTTCGTGTGTGCAGCAACAGGAAGTTGTTTCAGTTGAAATAACTTTCCTGCAATTTCTCGCAATTTATTTCCGGACATAACTTTACCTGTGTCTGACAACCTTTATAAATTTTTTAAGAAATACTTAGTAGATGTTGGATATATTCAGGGTGTTCATCATCATGTTTCAACATTTTCAAAGTTTAGTATTTTAGCATTTCGGACTACACAACGACATGTGTCAGTGGACGGAACGGAAGTAAAGGTGTCCGTAAACATGTGGCAATTTGATCGAATTAAAAGATGAGATGATCCAATTAAGCGGTTAAAAAAAAAAAAAAAAAAGGCAGTATAGGAAAAAAAATCCGTTCATTAGGTTTTCAACGAATAAAATGACTGGTCTTATTAAGCGTGATCGAATTAAGCGGCTTTCGCTGTTTGCATAAGCTGCTACAGGTGCTCGCGTGTTTTTCTGTAAACAAACACCACGTGGCGTTTGCGGAAACAGAATCGTTTACTCAGGTGTACTTTGAATGATGAATCTTAATTTCCATATTGTTGATGCACAATTTTTTCCCGGAATATAATGAGTGAGTTTGTCTAGACTGATCAGCGCTTTGGTCTTCATCTTTAATTATTCGTGCCACGGAACACAAAGAACTATTTGGACATTAATTTGTTACATTAAACATGAAGCAATACAAATGGCACGAATTTGGCTAAACTTATTCATGCAATGACGCACCCAAAGGACAGTATGTCCTCAATAAAACGATTACAGCGCATGACTTGATCAGGGTTTCCCCAGAAATTTCATTTTCAACTTCCCTGACTTTTCCAGGTTTAAAAAAAATTTCCCTGAACAATGGCACTGTGAAAAATGTACATTTTGTGCAAAATTTACGAATGACAATTTTTGAAAATTTTGCAAATTTGTCCTCGGGAAACGTAGGAATTTTGGAAATTTCATCTTTGGGAAACGTGGAAAATTTTGAAAATTTGTACTCGGTTAACGTGGAAATTGTTTGCAAATTTGTGCTCGGAAAACGTAGAGAATTTTTTAAAATTTATACTCGGAAAACGTGGAAATTTTTCAAAATTTGCTCTCGAAAAACGTGGAAAATTTTGTCAATTTGTCCTCGGGAAACGTAGGAATTTTGGAAATTTCATCTTCGGGAAACGTGGAAACTTTTGAAAATTTGTACTCGGTTAACGTGGAAATTGTTTGCAAATTTGTGCTCGGAAAACCTGGAGAATTTTACAAATTTGCCTCGTAAAATGTGGGAAATTTTTCAATTTTGTCCTCGGAAAACATGGAGAATTTTTTTGAAATTAATATTCGGAAAACGTGGAAATTTTTCAAAATTTGCTCTCGAAAAACGTGGACAAGTTTGCCAATTTGTACTCAGAATGTTTTTCATAGAAAACTTTAACCATTTCAGAAATTGTTTTTTTTTTATAATCTTAAACTTGCTCTGCCCCCCTCAAAAAGGGAGGGGGGGGGGAGTGTTCAAGCTATGTTTTTCAAAATTATTGCCCCTTTTAAATTGAATTAGGCCTACACTATTATTTGGAACATTTTTTTCGTATGATGCAAATTTTTGTAAACATTTACATGTATACAGTGTCATCGATTACAGCGACATCTAAGATGATGCGAAAAAAAGTGTTTTAGACAAAACGTATTGTGTTTTAAGCGCAGATTCATAATCCGCAAAAAAATGGGGGTCCCCATTTAAAATTTGAAGGAACCCCTTAATTCTTGCATAATTTGAAATAATTTACTGTTTTATTTTGAAAGGCAGCTTGATAATATTAATCTTGTATTCTTTCCTTGTAAAGTTGAAATAGGACTTGTTTATCTAAAGGAGATCAATAAAGAGAACACGACCAAGTACATTTTTTAAATTTAAAAAACAACGTTTCGGCACTCATGTGTCATTCTTCAAGTTTATTCTAGAATGACAAGAACCAAGGAAAAATACATACATGCAGTATACGTAATATAAGTAGGGACACTCCAATGACGTTTCCGGTTCCGCAACACCGCAGCGCAGTCATGTGTGCGAGGTGATCACTAAGATGAAGCCACGCCCATATTAACCCGTGAAACTAAATCGTCAAAGCTGAACAGGGTAACACCTGTATCTAATTGGCTTCCATGTTTATGGTAATTAATGAGCTCGCCATGCATGGCCATGCATGGCGAGCACAGACCAACAAGACGAAAACAAATTTAAATTTCCGAGAACAATTATACCGAGAGGGAAATATTGCCAAGTAAAAGGTTTAATTTCGATTAAATAAGGAGCTAGTTGCCAAAAAAACACCAAGATTAAAATTGGGTACACCAAACAATAGTCCTCCACGTAGCAACAATCCCAACCTGGGCCAGAAAACAACACACAGATAAGGAAAAATTGTGCAATCGATTGATGCACCTAATTTTAATCTTAGTGTTCTTTGGCTACAGGCTCCTTATTTAATCGACATTAACCGTTTAACTTTGCAATATTTTCCTCTCGGTATAATTGTTCTCGGAAAATTAAATTTGTTTTCGTTTTGTTGGTCTGTGCTCGTTATGCATGCACGACCGTCAGTTGGCGCCTGCCCATTGATGACGTCATGACGTGGCTTGGTTCAACTGAAACCGATTTGTCCATTCACTTAAATTGATGGACGTTTCTTTCTCAAAATTAAATTAACAATACATTTGATATCCACAATATAACTAGCTCAGGTTGAGGGTAGGTGTTTACCGTTTCAGATCCATATGAATCTCGTGTTGATTGTTTGGATTGTTTGCAAAAAATTGGCCGAATTCCATATATGTGCACATATTTTTCATATACTATATGTTCAACCAGGATACGGATCATATATATTATCCATAATGGATATATGATTAATATGTTATCCATTTATTCGCCGAAAATATATCATATGAAAAATATATGCACATATATGGAATTGGGCCAATTTCAGTATATGTTCCATATATAAAATGCAACATATTTTCCAGATATATTTTTCCATATGGGTGGTGGCGAACAAAATGTCCAAAGATAGGCGTTCTGTATATTGCGAGGAGGATGTAGCATCGGATCAGATCGTATAATACTTTAACTAAAGACACGTGCCGCCATACTATGTCACAGCGCTGCAGTCGTTTTTTTGCCTCAAAAAGATCAAAGTGCCGACATGGAGTGCATATACTGGTATTCCATATACTGTGCCAGAACATTGTTTTTTAAAATTAAAAAAAAAAACGTACTTGGTCAAGTACTCTTTATTGTTCTCCTTGAATATCATCCGACCACTTGAAGATATAGTTTATATTGTTTATCTAAAGCGATTTATTTTCCTAAAATGTTGAAATTCTCCCATTTATTTCTTGAAAATTAAAGAAAAATAAAAAAAAAAGTTGGAAGGAACGCAAAATCGCACGGACAAAGATTCCAACGAAGATTTTGTCTTTCCACGCGCAAGGTAGCATTATTTAAAGTTTATTTAATAGAAATTATTAATACATTTATAAAATTGAATATCCTTAGCTATAGATCAATCATGGTGCATGTACGAAGAAGCCAGTGCAAAATTTCATTCTGTACAAGTCCATTTTTTGGAAGTCTTCAGCTACTTCCATGCACACATGGAGGAAAGAAAGACGGACTTCTTGTTGCTAATTCTTCTTGGCACTTGCGTTCGAAAACAAACTTATGCAAGAACACATGTGTTTGTTTCCAGAAGCAAACGACCACAATTAGCAACAAGAAGTTCCTCTACAGCATTTTTCCTCCAGTGTGGACGCAACTTTATGGTCTGGAAAATTCCGACCATCAAGGAATCTAAAAAATGTTAAACCGAGAATCCCAACTTCCCAAAACACAGTCCTTCCCAGGCCATATTATAGCGAAACACTAACCTTTCCAAGACTTCACCTTGGCCGGCGAGCCGGCCAGCTTCTTGACCACGTCAGTGTCCAAGAACGCACTGGCCTCCACCTTCTTGCCGTAGTAGAAGATGGGCGTAGTCTTGCGCATCCAGTAGCGTCCATACCATCCGAGGCCAGCGCCAAGATCGCCCACGTTCTGTCCAGCGAACAGTTCCTCCAGGTCCTTGGCCAGGCTGGGGTCCCACCAAGAGTTGCCTCCAACGTCCACGCTCTCGGCCGTAAGGCAGAATCCTCCTCGGGCGCCGATGCCCCCCTGGCGGCAGGCGAGCTCCTCGATGAGGGCCCGCTGGCTGCGCAGGCCCTCGGACAATAGCTCCACACTTCGAATCAGCTCCTTCTCCCGGGATTCCAATATCCTCTCCTGCACCAGGGGCCGGGCTTCGTACCCATCGATCTTGAACACGGCCTGAGAGGTGGACACCCGGAAGACGGCCACGAGGGTGACCAACAGGAGGCCTGCGCAGAAGAGGACCATGAGCATGTTGCGGTTCATCATGGCGTGCTTGCAGCGACTCTGGAAATGAGGGACAAAACGGTCAGCGCTCGAATGACTTCCGGTTTCCGGAAGTGAGGGCACTGAGCACTCGGCGGGGCAAGGCGTGTCCAGACTTTTAAACTCGCTGTTGACTCGCTATTGCGCGCTTTATTGGTTTAACACACTGTAATGATCTATTCAGTGTTGGTCGATCCAGCCATCCAATCACTGGCATCTGCTCTGTAATTGGTTCTCATTCGGACCTTTCATCAAGGATTATTCTTCACCGACACAATGTTTGCATGACAAACATGCCTGATTTAACTATCCACATGTTGCACCAAACGATATCCACGTCACGCCCTCATTGAAATAAAAAGTATTTGAAAATGTGTATTGATTGGGACATTATACTTTGTCAAAATGGATTATGCATTATTAATATGCATACGGAAATGAATGCATCTTCACATGAATTTTCATAAAGCAAAATGGCTTTTCAAATGCGCTATCATTTTTGGCAGTAAAACACGCCCCCTCTCTTCATAAAAAGCGCACAATTTCAACGACATGGAAAATTCATAAACTTTATCAAATTTAAATTGTCCCTTTTAAACGAGGAAACTTTCACAATTTTCTCCCCGAAAAATGCGAAAACATTTTGAAAAATTGTCCTCTGAAAATGTTGAAAACTGCCAATTTGTATAGTCGGAAAAGGTGGGAAATTTTAAAATTTGTCCTCGGAAAAGGTGAACATTTTTGAAAATTTGTCTTTTGAATATGTTCAAAATTTTGTAAATGCCGCATGTCCTCTGCAAATGTTGAAAATTTGTGCAAATTCCTACTCGGAAATGGTTTAAAATTTTAACATTTGTCCTCGGAAAAGGTTAAAATTTTGGCAAATTTGTTTTTTGAACATGTTGAACATTTTTGCAAATTAGTCTTTTGAATAAGTTGAATTTTTTTGAAAATTTGTCTTTTCAATATGTTGACATTTTTGTAAAGCCTTGTTCGCACAGACACCTAAATATTCACTAAGCTAAGAGTCACCTAAAAGTCAGTTAGGAGAGTAGCATTCGCACGACTCACCTAACTCTAACTCACATAATTCCACA
>JAQGBX010008279.1:0-10655 GCA_034698745.1 Megaphyllum sjaelandicum
AATGGGAATATTTGTCTCTAAAATGGTACATTTTTGTCAGGGAAAATGGTTAATTTTGTCAGGGAAAGTCAGGGAAATCAGATGTCTAATTTCAGTAGCAACCCTGAAATAGATGTTGAAAGTAAAAATGCTATAGTCTATATGGCAGATGTGCCACAGATGTTATCTTTGGGATTCGATCCTAAGTGCAATAACTGATACCGGCGCCGATTAATAGAATTTGAGGGCATTCGGTGAAAATCAACATCTGTTTAAGTACGACGAAAGCATACAGGTGCGTTATATGCAGAATTTCAAGATTGCTCGCTGGATTAAATTCGTCCCAAATTCCACTATCGCTAACATTACTTTATCCTTAGTATAATCTAACTGATCCTAAGACATTCGTACTTTTTTATACATGTATACAAGTATGCAACACGTCAGCTTGATTTTTTAGTTTATTGCATTTTACCCGGAGTCATGAAGTATCTGTTAGGCTCATTATGACAATGCAGTTTTTCCACAACTGAATTTCGCGTTGTAAACTCGTTGTGTCCTATTTGCTCCAGAAAAAACTGGTCTATAACTTCGGGAAACTTGTTGGTAACGGATTGGAGTAAAAATCTACAATTGTTGAAGGTGTATGCATTTGGTATCTGCAAATTGATGTACGAGTTTTACCAATTATTGTATACACGGTGAAATAAATGTACTTCCAGATTGTCATACCATTATGAAAAAAGCCATGAAAATATGGAACATAATAATACTTCAAAATTATTTTAATTTTATGCTAAGATGTTATATTAACAGTATACATTTTCGTAATGTTTGTATTTTGAATTTTAAGCAAGATTTAATAATTAACGTGTGGTTGTTAAAGACGCAAAGAAGCTATACATGAACATTAAAAAATTAAGAATTTTACAAGATGATTAATTATCGAATAATCATTTTTGTTTTAAAGTTGTCTCGTATAGGGCGCTTCAAACTTAGGTGCTGCCACTGTATATCAGCAGTTACGCCAACGAGAATTGACGTCCCATAAAACATTTGAAAGAGACGCATGCGTGTACTAAGCGCACGTTGCAAAAAAATAAAAAAATACTGGTCGAGTTATTATTGGTCGATTCAGCGCAATTTGTTGGGCAACATTATTGATAGATCAGCCATTGTATATCGGAGTAATTTTCGTCAATGTCATCACAGCTGGTCTTTACTCCTGCAGGTCTTGTTACGAGCCTTTTAAAGATCCATTCAAACAACATCGCCCGAAATTCATATATTATTTTAAATAAATTGTATTATATCAGGCAATGCATCTAGCATTGCCAATAAAAACCCATCAAGTTCAGGAATGATTAAAGAATTTTTCCAAGAAATTTCATTAAAATCCGTACATCCTTTTTTTAAGATTGCGGAAACTAATATATTGTGCATATTATATGTACATTGTTTCGGCGCTTATGTTTCAAATGTACATTTTCAAAATTACGTGTAACTTACGTAACGAGTATGTTATACTTGCAAGCCCCATGCAGTGTGAATTGTTGGGAGGAGATGCTCATCGAGCTCTTCTGATAAATGGCAGTAGAATACATGTACTGAGTTAGTTAATTGAAACCTAAACATTTAGATACAGTAAGTCATGTACTGTACGTGTATATTGGAATTCAATACAATAAAATGTACATAAAACAATAAATAGGAATTAGTATTTAGTACTTAGCTGACAATTAATGTACGAATATGTTAACAGAATTCCACGATATAAGAAGCATGGCTTTTTAAAAGCGGGAATAAATGCGAAATTATCATCCTATAATCGTGTGATTTTAAATTTCTCTTTCAGTGCCTCTGTCATGATCGGCCTACGATGGACTTATGAAGGAGTGAACCATTCATTGTACGGAAATGGGGGACCAGACTGTACCAGTTACCTGACCCTTTGCAGAAGGTTATGGGAATCCTTGTTCATCTGTATATTAAGCTCCTGTTACGCATACGGGGGATACAAAGCAATTAAACCGCGACAGTATTTGCATAAAAAAGTAGAAAATCGGGACGATTTAATCAAGAAATTGCTGCTGGTGTTGATGTGCGTCACGTTCGGATGTGAACTTGGTTTTAAATGTGCGACGAAAACGTTAATTTATTTACTCAACCCGTGCCATATAGTCACCATTGTACAGGTAAGATTTTTGAGGATATTCATCTGTTTATGGGGCCAAAAACATAGACTACCGTATAACCGATGGGGATGCTGCAACTAACCGAATGAGAAATGCTTATATGAATTTCAAAAAAAACCAAGACGATAAATCGCCATAAGTTTGACATTTATTTACCCAGTTTGGACATGGGCTCATATGAAGATACCTATGCAGTATAGTTTACTTCTTCAAACACTCGGCAATAAAAAGAGCATCGCGTATAACGAAAATGAGCCATTTAAGATAAGCGCCTCTTCATTCACGCCTTCATTTAACAAGTATTAAACAATTTACCTTACGCTTATCTTTATCATACGCAATGTTTTATTACAGTAATCAAACGCCTTATCATTTTCCCGTTATGGCTATATAATGATAACGACCGTGTATTACCAAACTAAATAACCCAAATGTAAACCATGCATATACAGTACAGCGTTTACACTGTACTGTGACAGTGCCGTGACCAACAGATTTGTTCAGCTACGATATTTTTGTATCGTTGTCATATTCCATTAATTTTGGCGAATTGGCTTTATCAGCGAAAGCACCTTAATCTTGATTAAAGCAAGTTTTAATCTGTTACTCAGCTAAAGTAACTTCAACGCAATTATAATTATCCCAATGAGCAAAATTAATTAATTTTTGTAAATAAGGGTTTACATGTTTTTTTGTTCTGTTAGTTATAAAATGCTGCGTGCTAACAAGACGAAGGTTATTTAATTAGTAACATTAAAAATAGCTAGATGCTTCATGTCGACCTTAGGCTAATTCTTTCTTGCCCTGAAACTGGGCACATTCTGAAATATCCTATGTAATGGTACTGATTTGCGCCATCAATGGTCCCCACAAGGAGGAAAGTGGAAGGGAGGGGGGCACCCATGACTCAAATCTGGGGGCTCTGCGTGGCGGTACTGTGGTGGCGGTTCCATAATTTTGTAATGAATTTAAATATTATTTTTGTGTCATCATTTAAAATGGCTTATGTTATCCTAAATCCAGTAGAACATCACTCTGCCCTCCACTTAATTTAGCGGTATAGTTAGCCCGTTTCAGGATGTGGGGTTCATGGTGCCGTGGTTACTTCGTTAAACTAAATGCATGCCTGGGGGTAATTTTCCAGTCGTCATTTATTTGGTAATGCGCACACTTACACCATGAAATTTCGCAATATAAGTACACTGTACCGTTTACGTTTCATTTTCATCCATTATTATATGGTATTTCCTACGTTGTTTTCCTAGATTCAGCCCAAAATTCACTCCGTAAGTCATCTTGCTTATAAGCTGCACTCACCATAAGTAGAAAATTTCCAGAAGGAGATTAAGAAACTGCATGCAGTAATTTATCAGTAATGAATTACCCTGTGGGGTATCTATTTACTAATCAGTGTTGACATGTTAGTTTAATAGACGTATCTGAACCCCAGGATTATTATCCCATTATATCGTAATTTAGTAGCCGAAATATAACAATTTAGAAATTCATGAGTGGTCAATCAATACAATCAATTGACAATACCAATTGTCAATTGATGACAAATACGATCCAGTGCTGCAAATGATGCTAAATAAATTACTGTACCACGAACATATAATTTTAGTCTAAGAAGAAATAAAGCTTAATCGTCGATTAACCCCTGTTTTTCCATCAATCGTTCAATAATTTCTAAAAAAAAATACTTGGTATACTGTCGATCACCGGTATCAATAATGTACGAAACCACATGGGATAGACTTCACATTTTGAACAAAAACATTACAGCTTCCAAATATTGTTTTCTCAGTAGCAGACTTGGCCGTCCTTGAGTATGCCTCGCATACCCCTAATGCATGGGATAAGAAAATTCGATAGAAATTGATCAATTGTTCCAAGGACAATTTCGTGCGCTTAAGTGGATTTCGTGTGAATAATTGGTATAGTGCGTGGTGCAAAATTGATACGATTAACTTTTGAAAAAGGCGACTTATCCGAGGTTGCTACAACCATAAGCCACACTATATCGATAAACGATAAAGACTCGTAACACGTGATCTGATCGTGCTATTTCTGGCGCGGTACGACACCAGTTGGCGCTACTGTCGTTTGGACCACTCTTGTTGTTTGTTATCATGTCTCCATATTACGAGGAAACTTCCTCGCAAATTAATGGCAAATTGATTTTCTTGATTTTGTGTTTACTTTTTGGCATATTTGGTTTTCTCCCCTATAGCAACTCTGCGTGGGTGCGTCTTAAATCCTCGTTTGCTTGAATGCCCTTAACCCTTTCCAAACAAACAAAATGTCACTTTCCCTTCTTTACGCATTTTAAAGAAATTGCTCACTATGTATGCCGTATTATCTGTACAATTAGTAAAAATAATCCATCCGTCACGGTTCAAAACGTAAATAATAACGGTAAATATAGGCACAAATAAAGATGTGAAATGAGGAAAACACTTTTTGATGTGTGGAAAAAGCCTGAAAAACCTGTTAAAGTCAGGGAAGAGTGATTTATTTTGAAAAAAAGTGGGGGAAATTCCAGCTTATTAATGTTGTCACAATCCAAAATACATGCTTCTATGTGGTTAGCTCAGGCATTTGCAAACTTTAGAAAATTTCTTTTACGTTTTCAGAGTACAAATTTGGAATTTTTTTTAGAAAATTTGCAAAATTTCCAACCTTTACCGAGTAAAAAATTTCACCTATTTTCGATGGCAAATTTTCAAAATTTTACAAAACCAAATTTGAACATTTTCAAAATTTTCTAATGCTTATTTGGTAAAATTATACGAAATCATCATTAGTAAATTAGGAAAAGTAAGGAAAGTTGGACTATTTTTATTTGTCCGTAGGGGTAAAAAGGTTGGGAAGCACTGATCTAAACGCACCTCATTAATTTTAAGCACCCTCGATAAATCTTTTTTTTTTTCAAAGTTCGACGCGCAATTGTTCCTATTCAACTAATAAAAAGTACAATTGCCGAATGACGTATTTCATATCATCCCATTTCCCTGTAGTTTCATACACGTGTTGTTTATGCTGCAAAAGCTAGCATTCAAGAATAGCGCCGGAGGTACGAGACAACCTTGATTCCTCGTCCCAAATTGATTTCTTCGGGATTTCCCTTCGCGTGTAAACGTGTATTCTCCGCATTGGACGTTCGAGCGAATTCTAATGACGTAATTCACCTTTTCCTCGCAAAGATTTCACGCTATATTTAGAATGCGTACGCGAAATTTGGCAAACCTTTCAAAAACGGGTACTCGAGCCATACGCACGCACGCGTACCGTGTTTTACACGCACCAGAAGTCTTCAACCAGGAAATCTTCCTACTCGCGCTTTTTCGCTTACTGCGATAGAATTTGCGGATAAAAAGGATTTGCACGTAGGCATCGCGACTGAAGTGCCAAAGTGGCCGATCAATAATTTGGCAGTGGGTCTAGAGCCTAGAAAGCTTTCAAATGCTGCCCTAAATAATGCGCAACTGCGCATTTTACAAAGTCCCGTTGTTGTTGTCTTCGACAGGCGGGGCAAATATCAATCATTCCAGAAATATTTCGTCGTAAAGGTTTCCGAGCGCCTTACATCAATTACGATCTTGTTGTTACGCGTATTATAAGGATGTCCGCGATACGATTTTGATAACTCGTGCAAAAAATGACCAACTGGCAAAGTCTTGTTTTTCTCACGGATTTGACGACCCGTGACAACGGACACCTAAGGCACCCTATCCGATTGTTAGTGACGCGAACTCGCTCGAAATGCACGTTCACTTCTGCGCTAAATCTAATCAAATTTGGGTGCCTGCATCGAGAATTAAGTAGGTCGTGGACCAAAAAAGGATTGTTCCGGGGACTTAAAGGGCAGAAAAGACCTTCCCTAGGCTTCTTCTGCATGCTCTTAATCCAGGGGCTAATCCGATGAAAGAAGCTTTTCGAACAAAACTGTCGAACCTCGTTAAGAATAATCTCTAGGGATGTCAAAATTCGCGTTACATGTATCAGAAGTCAGACAAAACATGACTTTGACGTTAAGAATTTAGTTAAGTTTCATCGGAGTTTGGATGAAATACTGCCTCACGTGTTTGAATGAGAAGGTGCAGGTTCGGGAACTTAAAATGCATTCATTTTAGCCGAAAATTTGTAATAACCTAAACCCTCGAGTATAGTCCGCGGACTATACAAGGTTTTTTGACCAGTGTCGGATCCCCGCGGACTATACACGAGGGCGGACTATCTATGTTCAGACTCACAATACCGGTCCCGAATTACGGTGAATTGGTACAAAACTCATTACAAATATACCATAGCTTATAAAACGGAACATTTTATTAAATATATACTATACAGTACATGCGGTATAATTAATAAACCACGCAAACAACAAAGGGGTATAACTGAGCACAGTGCAAAATGCAGACTATACATAGGGGCGGACTGTACACGAGGGCGGACTATCATTTATGATTTTTAAATTTTTTGGAAAAAAAAAGTGCGGACTATATACTCGAGGGATTAGGGTATCTGAATTCGGGTTTCGTCTTAGACGACTTGAATTCGTACTATCAGAAATTCGTATAATTCTTATTAATTAGAGTTTATTTTATGATTAAAATATGTCGTGCGCAGTTAGTACAAACCAAACAATTTCATTTCAAATCTCCACATTACAAAATGCACTGCAGTGAAGCTAACAGGCGTAGGATAGATCTTATTTTTGTGAAAGTTTCGGGAATAAGATCTAATATTCATTGCCCACGCCTGTTAGCTTCACTGCAGTGCATTTTGCAAGGTGGAGATGCACAAATTTGATTGTCAATAGTTGCGAGAGCATCCTTTCAAAAGTGAAAATTTATTTTTCCTCGCATTTATGACAGAACAAACACTTGATGCGATCGTACGTGTACGATTAACTCATGCATACTGCAATGAATTGTTGCGAAGTTGTTTGTTCAAATTCTGTATGTTGCCAGATAATTTTTGAGGTGAGAGATGCAGCGATTCATGCAAACTTAAGCATTTTATTCTTATCTTCGTTCGTTTATCTTTCGTCAAAGTACATGTCGAATAACTTGGTAGCGCAAATTGTACAACCATTTTCGCTTTAAGTGTAATGGAAATTCCCATTTCTTAAAACAAACAAAAATATAGGCATGGCGTACAGTGCCGATTTAAGAAAATGTTCGCAATGCGAGTTGACTGATGTGTTTTAGTTCCTGTCATGTGACTGTTGACATTCTCTAGTTTGCTATAGGAATTATTTTCATAACATGTCAGTTTAAGTTAGGGGTAGCCTACTGTATCCTAAACCATACAGTCTTGCAGTGGCGCAACATTCCTGAAACATGTACTGTACATTATGTGAGAAGGAAAACCACGTGAAATATTTGCTATTTCCTTGTAATTCTATTACAATTCTACTACAATTACATTCTATTACAATTATATTAAGTCAAAATAACGCGATCAAACACAAACATCAATGCATACGACGCGACGGGTGTTCATTAAGTTTCCGCAATCATTTAGAAAAAATAACCGCTGTATGGGTTTTAATGAAATTTGTTGAAAAATTCTTGCATCTTTCCTGAACAAATTTCAACATTAAAATGTGTTTCAAAAAATACTCGTGCTTAAAATTGGAAAGCAAAGATGGACTCCGATAAAAAAAACCTGCTCAGCAGCGTTTTTAAAACTCGTTTTAAAATACGTGCCGAGTATCCGAACGTTCGGTCTAGGAGTGGAATGGTCAGTTGAGAAATGGACGTTGAAAGTGTGAAAGATGATGAGAGAAGTGGACGCTAAGTGTCTGTCACAAATGCTTTGGCTTATAAACGTTGTTTTTTTAGTGAGGCATTCATGCACTCGCTGCCACAACGGTATGAAATGAATGCCAAATGAATTTTTTTCAATAATAGATGACGTTAACAAGTATTTCTCTACCAAATTTCATCAAAATTCATACATCTGGTTTAAAAAAAAAATGACTGCGGAATTTCGGAAACATATTGAACACCCCTCGTACGTATACGTATCGCAAACTCAATATTTCGTTCATAAATTTAAAAATAGATTTTTGAAATTATTCCAAATTATTGGGAATATCCTGAAAATTGTCCACTATATATCATACTGTTCGTTAGATGGCTATTCATCTCATACTTTGTAAGTCATATGTATAGCCAGCCTAATTTCAGAGTGTAGGTTACTTGTTTATTTCTTAACTGCATGGTCCCATGCAATTATGGTTGCTGAAATATTTAAACAGATTCCTCAGGACTGCTCATTTCGAGTTGTTATTCGGCGTCTGATATACGACCCCGTACTCGAGAACTCTCGTTTGAATGTCTATATGATTGAATAACGAGTCTCCACGAGATCGCGCCGTTAAATTTTAACTTGTTTAGACCATAAAAAAGACGTGGGTTTTATTCATCCTGCTGATTGATTCCAAGACTTGAATACGAAAACGGAATTTTTGGAGCTCGAGGTGCAAAATGAGGGGAAAAATGGCATTCGTATTTTTTTTAATAATGCCAAACTATTAATATAGCCATTAGCAACGTATAATGAGCGGTTAGCCTACTAATTTAAGTTGGCATGCATTAAAGGGAATGTTACCTTACCTCGGAAGTTACAAGCCCTGCAGTTAGGTTAAATGTCGAAGTTCGTACACTATAGATTTTCGAGTTTATTGGCATGATCTTTGATAAGTACAATGAACAAAATTAAGGAAAATCACCCTGTCGTGATATGGGTTTAATGACAAATACAGATCTAGGGAAAATGCTATTTTTATCAGAGAATCGAGTTTGTTTTGCCATACAGGGTTGAGTAATTTGGGGAAATAAATAGATTTTGCGACATAATGCTCTATACCACATGTCAATGGTCAAGCGGAGCAAGGGACGCCAATGGCTGCCATGACCGCCATTAACTTTGAATTCGATCGATATAGAGAAAGTGATGGGGCACACTAAACCGCGCGATGAAATCTCGATGTTCCAGAAAAATCATGATAGTTATCAGTCTGTCTCAATGGGTGGCTCGAAATATAAATCAGCAATGATTCGTAGTTTTACTTCAGCCTCGATTACAGTGAGAGTCGCTTAATTCGATCACGCTTAATCAGGTCGACCATTTTATTCGATCTAAATCACAGAACGGATTTTTCCTATGCTGTCCTTTATGGAAAAAAAAGTCGCTTAATCCGGTCGCTCATCGCATAATTCGATCATATTTTCTACGTGTCTACCGTACATAACGCAAACGCGCGAAACAAGTTTGAGCATCATTGCATGGACAGCGCGCATGCGTGCATCTAAGCACCGAAAGCATCAGCTGCTGTTCTGATATGAATTTTCTGCGTATTTTAGAAAATTAAATTTCAGCCCTTGCAGCAAACAGGAAACATCAAACACTGCTTGCAATTTTTTTTTTTTTAAAAAAAAAAAGATATAAATACACAGTATACAATTCGGCTAAATTATGTACTTTTAAAACGTATAACAAATTGTTTCTATAAGATCAGCCTTTAGGGGTTTTTTGTTGTTTTTTTCCGTGCATTTCGGTCAAATCGCTGGAACCAACGTGATCGTATTAAGCGGCTTTCATTGTATTTGAAATCTTCGGAAGAGTGAAACTAAAAACGTGCGATGGCTCGACGCAAAATAAATTCACTTTTCAACAAATTGCGAGGAAACCTCAGTAGGTATTTGCAACGGGGGTGGAAAATGCACCCTATATATACGATATACTAAATTGTACAGAAGAGCGGTGTGCCATTTCATTCGCGAATGTTTCCCTTCACTTTACTAACACCGGGAATGTACATAACAAAACAATCGATTGAATGTGTCGGCTCTTCGTCCTTCGACACCATAGGCTATACTTGACACGAATGCAACACGATCGAGTGTATTCATCGTATACGATGAATGCCTATAATGGCAGCCCAACAGCTGTTTAAATCCAGGACATATTCTATTGGTTTCAAGCACTATAGCTGTCTTTACAAAACATTACCAGCTGGCTTTAAAATCGGCTATAATGTAACTTATGAGTTGAAATTAGTCTGAAATGCAGATTTAACTATTCTTCCATTCTTAATAAATTAAATGGTTTTTTTTTATCATAACATTTTGCCGCGATGATTTTCCTTTGTCCAAAAAATGTACCGGTACATGTAGCTACACATTGATTGTAAGCCGCACTACCATTTGACTTTGCATTGACTGTTTTTTAAACTGCAAATTCTTTCATGATTGTCAAATAGCTGGCTACGACTAAGGGGCCATCCATAAATGACGTCCGGCCAAGGGGGGGAGGGGGATGTTCAGGGAAAACGGACGTCTGGATGTCAACATTTGGTGATTTCCAAATTCAGCTTACATATCATGCACATCAGCTATTAAATACATTACTGCCCCTGTATATGGGGAAAGAGTTCATTTTGGCCTTTAAAACTGGGTGCTTTGG
>JAQGBX010008280.1:0-10655 GCA_034698745.1 Megaphyllum sjaelandicum
ACCCATTGCTATGGGTCCCGCTGTTCCATAATCCCATTCACAATGGGTCCCATTCATGGGATTTATCAGCTGGGTTACTACATGTACAGCATATACATTTGTATGCTGAAGGAATTTTTGGTCCGACAGCGTCATAGAAACCAAAAGTGATGGTTGAAAATTCCGATGATCGACGATCAGCATGGCACGCTCGGAAGGAGGTAAGTGCAAATGACGTCATTCCTGTTACATATTGTTTGTACAACACCCTTGTATTGTATTAAAACTACGTGTACCCCGGTTCACTTGGAAGTACACAAGATAGGCCTACATGTACAGTAACAGTACTGTATACAATCATGATTTTTATTTATTAGATACTTTCATTATATCATCCTGTTAGTGCATGTATTAATAACAATTTGCTATGGCATTTATAGTTTTTCGCTCTAGACGTCGCCACACTCTTCTTTCGTGATTTTATGTGGACTTTTTGACCCAGACATCACTTTTGTTTTGCATGTTATTGAACATTTCATTTTTATTATATTGAGCCTTTTGTTTTTACTAATTTTACTAGAAAATATTGAATTTTTGATTCTAACGAAATCATATTTTTTGCAGTGCTCGAATCAGAATTTGGTTAGGTAGTTCGGACAGTTACAAAATGATATTCGTGTTTATAGGATTGGTTACAAAATCACTTGGTCATTTTTTGGGATGCATGCTTGGTGACCAGGGACTAGGTCAAAGATTCAAGACATGTATTCGCCAAATAAAAACGTGAACTTATATTATGATTGACGTGTAAATCTTTTATTTATCTATACCAAAAAAGATTAACCTTGACTCGTGGCAACTTAAATTCATGCATACATGCATTGACAAAGTGCTAACAGAAAGGAAAGCATTCCTGAGGTATAAAGACGTCAAACCGCGTTTTTTTATGTTAGAAAAGGAAGCTGTAATAATAACCATGTGCTAATGATATTATGGGTTATTGTATATAGGCCTACAGTATCCAAGGTTTTTAAAAGCATTTTCTGGGTTATATCGTAGTGCACAATGTAGGCCTTGATGGTTTCTCAGTCAGCCTTAAGTTATTCGAGAATGTTATGACAGTTGCACGCAAAAAAATACCGATGACTTATCTACAACACTATAGATATTGCCATATTCAGCTAGATCAGGGATTTTATGAGCGTTGTTCTTCGACAGCCATAGGTGTGGCGACCACTGTTTTAATGTTTTCAAAGATAAAAAAGAGGGCCGAGTGAGGCATCCTGACCTCTAAAAACTGTTTTCGCGGAAGTTAATATTTATCCAAAGCCAGTTTCAACTTATAGTTAGCACGCATTTCGAATTCCCTTTTAATGGGGGAAAATGAAATTGGACCACCCGTTTACCCGTAATGCATTCATGCTCATCTTTACTTTTAACGTTTTCCTTACATGGTCATGATTATATACTCTTTTAATTGCCTTTAAAATAACACGATGTCCTATTTCTGACGCGAACAAAAGTTGGAAACTTGCATGACAATGCGTGTGTGTGCGCATAAACGTGCTTCTAATAAACTTAACAATGCCTCGTTTAGCTTCTCTTTAAAAGAGGCACGTGTGCTTAATTATGCGTACCTTGTGGTAAAGCACCTTCAAGGCATACTGGGATAACAGAAAAAACTTTTTATAAAGAACCACGCGTGAAATGTCACTTACAGCCATGCATGTTCAACTTTCGACATCATTCTGTCACCATTTCTTTATAGATACGACCACATTTATTTTACAAAGTTGTGTGAATTCCCAAATTTGTTGATTATTACTGAAAAATCCTACCCTCATTGTCAAAATGAACGGTAAATCTTTTATCTTAATTATTCACGAAACCCTGTTTTTGGATGATATGCATGCCAGGAAGTTGACACTCTTGGCACTGAATCCCAACTTTATTGAGAAAATTTCCGCGTACAGGTTGAAAAATCAGTTTCAAAACTTCTTTTTTAACAGTGATTACATGTACGTGCAAAGTTGACACAATTTCACATGTGAATTTCTTGATTTGGTAGATGAATAAAGTAACAGGGGTGAGCATATTGGTGATGCAGTCGGTTGGTTTTGACATGCATGTTAGCAATATACATGTACCTTTCCAAATACAAGTTTGAAATTGAGTACTTATATAGGTTTAATCTATATTTAAGAAAAAAGATTTATTGCATCGTACTGTATATCGCCATACAATTGCATAAAAAAATAATTCTCAGAAAAAATTCTCAGGGTTATAATTCTTACGAAAACATCACATTTGGGAACGTCGAATTTGTTGCTCGAAGCCTCGTAGGTGCCCATGTTGATTTTAACTGCACCAGAATCAGCTTTTAATGTGGGCCATATGGTGTAATTGAGTTGTACCAATGTTGCTTTATCTATCAGCAAGTACGTGCCTTCAGTTTTTTGAGAGACATGGCTTTGAAAATGCATATGGTATCGATAAAAAAGCGGATATTATATAACACAAAGAGCAAAACATGTGCGGTTTTATAAGATCAGGTTGCACATTTTTACTACTGACATTGAAAGCGGCGCAATGGTATTCCCCCAAAGATGAAGGTCTTTGGGTTTAATCAATCATTTAGCTTAATTTGCACTTGAAATTAGCTCCAAGTATGTTGCCATGGTGGATCGTATTAAGCCTAGATGCACACTACCATCGCCCTGGTTTTCTCTTTGATATAAAAAACATACTGTAACGTAGTGAGTAGGTGGACGTTTTGGAGTCACTTTTAAATACTATCATGAGGGGTGAGGCCTTCCCCTCAGCCCATGTAAGGACCTGAACAACTTTAAATTCAATTTAGTAGCATACAATAACGTCATGATTTATGAGTATTGAGTGTTGCTTGCTGTTTTTTTTCCATGGGATTTCAGCGAATCATTACTGAGACAAACATTAATTCGTTCCTATATGGCCAGTTACTGATTCGATCCTGAGTGAGTTGACATTTTAGATATTTCCTAAACTTGGCATTCGTTAATCGTTACATTTTAAATAAATAATTGTAAAAAGAGTTGCCTTTGTTGGCATGACTCATTGCATCTTGGCAAGCTATGACAGTGATTTAAACAGGGTCAACTTCTCGTTCGGCACGATTAATAAAACTACACCGTGCCATAAAGTAAAATGATCAGCTGAATGCAGCCTATAAATATTAATTAATTGTCGCTATGCAAGTGGCGCGCGCGAGCAAAGACTTTCAATTAGACCAAGAAGGGTGTGAAACAACATAGACATTGAAAATCACTGCATGATACCAAACATCTGAACTGTGGGGATGCATAATCTAGGAAAGATTACTTGAATTATTCTGCGAGCCAAAGTCTAAACTTGTACTATTTAACCTTAAATGAACGTATTTAATTACTGAAAGTCTGGGGCGTGAGAGCTGACTACATAAATAATGCACCGGTAAACCTGCTCATTGGGTGAAGGTCAATGGACATATTTGGTAAATCTGCTCTTAAATTTTGAGATGTTGATATAAATTACATGCATGTTCAATTGTTGCATTAGCACTCCACTGTTGCACAGTAGTGTTACTGGAATTTCAACATGATTACAGTTTTAAGAAAACCTCGAGTGATCTTACTTTTAACGTTTTGTTTTAACGTCTGCCAGCTTTTATGGAGATGGTTTGTTTTTATTTCTAATCGTTTACGATGAACGATACAGTTGTTTTTGCTATTACGGAATATTAAAATAAACGATATCTCTATGCAAGAAAATGTTCAAGCAGTTTTAATAGTGCAGTGTAATGATTCTGAGTACATTTAACTTGAAAAATAGGTTATGCTATTAGATATCTTCATTACGCTAAATATCATAATTAGTGATAAAGTTGAGTCAAGAATCATTTTTTATAAATCCTTGTCGCCTTAGTAAGGCGTTCCTATTTTTACGAGCAATTAAGAACGGCTTATTAATTTCCGAGCACGACTTGAGCAGGAAGTAGCGAGCAAAGCATACACATATACATGTATATACTGTGAATCGAGTTCCAATTTGGGAATGAAAATTACCAGTAATTACGATAGGTGTGCTCCGGACATAGCACGGATTAGCATACCAATATTCCCAAAATATTAAACTGAATAAAAAGATGAAGAAAACATGGATCCTAAGATTATTTTCGTTTATAAGCTAAATGGTGCCTGACACTTTCACACTGCCAGATAATTAGGATGGTTCATTCTAAAATCGTAACATTATTTGTCTTGTAAACTAGCTTGTACTGTATTCTAAAAATACCTTTCTTTCCGTCCGATTTCGTATCAACGTCGCGCTTAAATTGGGTAGTTTTCCAATCGATGATACTGTAATGCACTTATTAATATTATACAGTAGTTCTCAGCTGGATTCTTTCAAACTTGGGATTATAGATTTTAGTCTTTATACATGTATACACTAAAATATCCTGGAATACTACGAAAAATCGTCGAAAATTCACAGTTAGCGGTCTTCTAGACTAGCATTCAATTTCAATGGAACGCCATCGTGTCTTTACCGAACGTACCGAATGATTACGTCATCCGCATTTCGCGATGCGTACCGGTAAAAACAACCAATCACCTGCTTCGTTACAAACTTGGTTACGCGCCAATTTACAAATATTTGAAAACTTTTTTCATTTCAAACTAATCCAAATTGTTGAGAATTTTCTGTACTATTAAACCAACAGAGTTACGGTTCAATTTAGTTGTTCGTAGTTTTGTTATTTTCAACAAAAAGAAACAATGCGAACACGTTGTAAAAATAAAAATATTGCAGACCCGATTAAGTTTTTAATTTTTAAAAATTAGCTCAATTGAAACGTTATTTTCATTGTTACAATATTTTTCACATGGCATACAAACACTGCCGCCTTGTCAATAGTAGTACTTATTTACAATCGAGGGAAACGATTTTATTTAAACAAACGGTTTTGTGAAATTCCGTGAATAAAAAAATTCAGAAAAAAAAAACAAAAAAACAGAACTAATGAATTTTTATAACATATCAACCTCAATTTATTATATTTTGAATATACTTTTTATGCTGCCAATACATATCTATTGAAAATTAACTTTATGTGGCACGGAGTATCCCTTCATCAAACTACTTTTTTTCAACATCTGAAATTTTCAGCTTACGTATACATGTATTAGATCCGTGGTCGCGTTCAAAGAAAGCTCCAACTACAGTGTATAAAAGCACAAGTATATATCTGCGCGCATCATTATTGTCATAGTCTATAGGAAATCTTCAACTATGATAATTCAAGAAACACGTTGCATTCTTTCTTTGGACCCGACTTCCGGTCGGGTCACCACCTCTCGTCAAATAAACTGGAATTGCAACTCCTGAAAGTTCAAAACATAACACCCTTTTTTCGTACGGATTACATGGACAACTGATGACGAAAAGGGGCTGGTGCTGTTAAAAGGTGTTGTGAAAGGAGGTGGTGCTTCATGAGAGTTTTTTCCTGGCATTAACACGTTTAGTTTCAGAACACACAGCCCTGAAGAGGCGAGGAGGAGATGAGAGCGAAAGCGCATGATGCACGCTTTGCAGGGCGGAACCTGTTGAAGACGTAAGCGTCACTTATTTTGTGCATGGCAGTTGAGCGCACAAGTTGGCCGTTGAAGGTATCCAGGCGGGCCACCCACGTACGTCACTGACATTGTCCTCTCAAAAACAGCGTGGACAACAACTAGCGCACATTGGCCAGGATTTCGCTCTCTACAACGGCAACACTCGCCAGCATCCATCCTAAACTCTGGTAAGTTTTTTTACGTAATCGTTTACACCGTGAAAGTTGCTTTTTGGAATTCACCCTGGCGTGGCTCCTATTGACTCATTTCAACATTTTCGTATAAAATTGGCAAGTAGGCTGACAATGTCTCGACATTTTTTCAAAAAAAAAAACATAATGAATTCATCGTTTTGGCAGAGTGAGGAATCCGATGTCACTGAGCAATTTAAAAGCAGTTTATTAATGCATTCGCTGAAAAGTCAGGTAATAAACCATAAACACCTCAAAACGTTATGTACATGTATCTAAATAAATCAACTTGGAAATCGTCATAAACTATAATTCAGATTAAAATTTGATAGTTTCCATGCAACTTTTTTCGATTCGAGGGTGCTAAATTCGGTGAGGGGGTGGACATTCCGCGTAGGTGCGTGCAAATCGCGTTGGGCAATTATAAAATACACCACGTTTAAGAAATTATTATGAAATAAGCGAAGGAATTGCCCTCGTATTACCAATTTATAGCAATTTAATTGGGTCTGCTGTGCTTTTTTTCTTCGACGTGGTCGCTTTCGAAATGAAGCCTGTTTTTTGGTTACTTTTCTTTTCAAATTGACAAGGTTGTGCTTTTTTTTTATTAATAGAATAGGGCTAAATCGTGTATTACAAAATGTTTGTAACCGGGTTAAAATTATTGTGGGTCACACGAATAGTGAATTACGTGGCGTTTGACTTAAGCATCCCTGATTCATTAATCGATATTGTAAAAAAAACGATGATAACAAGTAGATTGGTAATGTAATTCTGGAAAAGAACATTTTTTACAGAAAATGAAGTGGTGTTGCCAGTTCCAAACGGAAACGTGCATTGATTTTAAGGCAAGATAATTATCGCACTGTCTTACAAATTCAACTTTTTCTGAGAAGAAAATGCATTGGTCCGATAACGTTATGTCGAAGGTGTAGACATGCAAGAAATGAGTGGGAATTTAAAAAAGTAAAAAATTCACAATCGATATTACTTAATATATGGTCGACCCCCTGAAGAGCATAGCCTTGATTTTCGGATAAAATGGTCAAATCGACATTTTTAAAGCAAAAATGTTCGCGGAAAACTGCTTCGAGATGTCGTCTCATAAATTAAAGAAGAGGGGAAAGGCCTTAATCTGGAAATACAAAAAATACCAGAAAAAAAGTTCGTATACAACTAATCCCCCTCGGAGGACTTTTTGTAAAAGTTTTTTTTTTTTTGGCATCCCACCCTGAACGATTATTTTTTGATGTCCGCCTTTTTTAAAGGTAACCTTTTAAAGAAATAATCTTGTATTCACTGTTAAGGGAATTTTAGGGTGGAGTTTTAAATAGTAACTCATCATTATGTAACTGGAGGGAGTTTGACCATAACACTATCTACCCAAGAGATACAACTGTAAGGCAGCGTGTGGCAAACTAAATTAATTGAAAACATTTGTGCGATGGCTTTAGGTGAATGTATATTTTTTTGTTGTAAATATGTTATACCACCTGGGTGTTTTAGTCAAATTTATCGTATTCAAAGATGTGTAAAAGTTGTACTGTGAATCAGACTGGGTTAATATCAACTGATAAATTGTGACTAACTGATGCTAAGTGCTATTAACGTCAATTAATACTATAAAGTATTCTGCGTAATCTGTGTTATTTATGATATCTTTATAGTAGCTGAGTGCCTGTTGAAACCTGAGTGTAGGTTGGAATTATGAATCATCAATTTTAGCTTAATATTAGATCCTGATATTAACCAAAGTGGTTTAATTCTAATATTGAGTTGGCTATAATATAAAGCAGTGTTTCTCTCAAAATGTGACTGACAGTCACGAATTTAAAAGTAAATAACAGATTTTCCAAATGACGTTTGATATATACATGTACGCATAATGAATTGCATAAACGGATGTTTAATTTAGTTCATTACTTCATTTCTCTGGAACTATAAAACTCAGCATCTGCTTGATGTGGTGCGAAACCAAAGACTGAAGTAGGCACTTTATTATGTTTTAATCGTAAAATGATAAGGTTGTTTGAATGGTTTGTATTCAAGGAATTTAACCGTACGATCGCTTAGATGTTTATCAATGTCTGATTAAGTTAAAAGGAAGTAACATGTATAACTCTTTCAAAAAAAATATATATACATGTATATTCAATATCAAATTTCTATTGATGTGGCATTAAGTTCATTGAAGGGGAAAAATCAAAGCGCATTATAATGAATTAAAGATGTTGCGCAACTAGGCTCATGTAACACCTCGAACTGATAACAGGGTCACTAAGATAAACCTTTATGAAGCTACTTTGGCAGTCGGATAAGTCATTTGTGCAAAAAATATGCATTCATTTATTTGATAAAAAGCTATAACTTAAAGAGAATGTGCGTATCGCTTTTGCACACGTGACCTCACGACTGCCAAAGTTGATTCGTAAATTTTCTGTCTGAGTATCACCAATATAAGGAAATAGGACCTCGACAATCAGAAGCCTGTTAGAATTTTGTACAGGAGCATTCATATTTTGGCAGATTTCCCAATGCAAAAAAGAACGAGTTATTATGTACAATGTTCACTGAAGTACATTTTATACTTAATTTCTATTTTTATCTGGCTTTAAAAAATAATAGTTTAGGTTTGAGTCACTTTCCCCCTGAGTCATGCTCGGGAAAGCAGTGATTTCATAGTATAAAAATGGAACATGGACACTTTGCACTAGCTGCAACCAACTCTGACAAGACGTTTTTACCCTTTCCTCCCACTAAAACTGATCCTGTTATATATATGTACTATTAATTTTGTACGTTTAATGCACCATGGATTGGTTGAGCGGCTTTATCTCGCAGACCAACGACCAGCTTTACCAACTACAAGCTTAATTCAATCGGTGGTTAAAATCTGGTTTAAGTGCGATCTGCCTAAAGCGTGCAGTGATTGCTTCAAGCATATCCAGTGTTATTATTCGGGTACATATGAGCATTTTGCTACAGATAAGATGATCAATAATTACGAAACCTGTATGACAGGTAAGCAGAAATTGTTTACAGCTTAAATTCCAAGACAACGGAGACACCTTTTTAGAAGACGCCTTTATGAGTGCTCTGACCCCAGTATATGTTTAAGATAAAAAAAAATCTCGAAACATTATGATGCTGTGGTTGTAGACCAAGTGAAAACTACATGTATATTGAAAATCGGTGAAAAGGGAGTTAAACAAATGACTACGTGACATTACCTTGGCATGAGAACATTTATCTGAAGGATGTATATTTACATACGGATGTATAAGCCTATAGGTAGCCTATACTGTATAAAATAACATAACCGCAAGACGACATAAGACTATATTAACTTTTGAAGGTTTTTACAAATCTTTTTATCGTCCATTACATGTACATGTAAATTAAGTAATGTATACTAAACGTGTATAACCTTGACGATAAATCTTTGTCACGCTGATTGATAGCATATTCATTATAGGGATACTTAAACAGAACAGAAGCTTTGAGAATCGCGCACTTTGACAATCGTGAATTAAATCACGTGTGCAAACTCGTCACGCCAATTGGTTTAAAAATTCACTCGTAACCAATTAAAGCCATCTTTATGCACACCTGACTTCAAGGCTGCAAAAATGCGATTTGCAAAGCTCAATACCCCTAATACTTAAGCACTTCAATTTATGAAACTAACACCAATGTGATTAGTGTCCTAGTATTTCCCAGTGATAATCTCTCTGGGAATACATGTATAATTACAACACAATGTCATTTAATGCAATGTTTTATGGCGTGTAGAACGTTTAAAGAGCAGTTTTTTTTACTTCATTCATATATACCTATACGGTGTTACACTTCCCCGACTGCAACGCGGAGGCCCGTGGTTTTGCAAATATGTGAAAGTATGCATGACTAATGAAGTAAAGAAAGGCTAATCGTGTAATGTATGACATTTAAGTTTGCACCCATCTGTGGGAGTAAAAATTCGTTATTGAAAATGCATCTAGGACGCGATCGAACTTGTCTTCGGGTTTTTAGACATTACAGGTACAGTAGATGTAAATTGTTTAGTTGTTGTCCAGCAAGGAAACACCTGCGATTACGATTAATTACATACAATAATGGGGCATATTAATAAATTATTCCAACTTACGTGAAAAGGTATAGGAAATGAAGTAGCAATCAGTCAAGTAATGCTTGACTTTTGTCAAGTTAAACTGACAAATTGGGAGTTTTATACAGACTGATGAGACTATACAGTATGTAATTTGCTTCAATCATCGAAGGCAAAAAGTTTTATTGACAACTATAATCGTGTTTTGATAAACATACTGTACAACGGCTTGTGTTCGACAAGTTCAAACATGCACCAAGAGCTTGAACGTGTCAACTGACGTATTTTGAGTATAAATTTGCCTAAAACCTGTACGTATATACTATATTTGTTAATTAAACTCCATTACATGTAATATTTTCATGATTTGATTTTGGACAGCTGTACGCCGGCATTTACATTATATTAGACAGAAAAAAATTGATGATTTCAGAATGAAGATCGATGTGATCATAAAGCCATATTGAATTTGCCATTTCCATTTCTCAACATCACTAAAGTTTCCTCTTGTTATTTTAGCATATATGGTATTGCATTCAATCTGTCACACGTTGATTGATCATTATAGTAAGGGAGACCAATCATTAATTAATCTAGCCATGCAGCTGAACTTTCAAAGTTCACGTGGCTATAGGATTGCATTTCTTATATTGTTCCAAGTTCGTTGCTTGCTTACGGGGGGACGTTCATTAATGCTGTCATGCCCCCTTATACCCCCCCCATCCCCGTTTTATTTGTTTTTTAATT
>JAQGBX010008281.1:0-10655 GCA_034698745.1 Megaphyllum sjaelandicum
AACAACGGAGTAAAAGGGGCAAACAGATTTATTCCAATATTAACATTAAAAGCGTTTCGATTCGAAACAGTACAATGAACGCAATCAATACTCAACTAAAAAGAAGCTAGGTGCTCTAATGCCCCCAAATCATACATACAACAACAACGATAATCACATCATATCCCCACTAAGGTCAGACTGTTCCTATCAATAACTCAGGAAGTACCCGGGGCATAAACTCTTGAGCTTAGACAATCCCCACAAAGCATAATTACCTCTGCCTTCTCTCGCAGGTTATAGGAGCCGAACTGCCCCGAATCACACTTGTGATCTATATTTATACAACTTCTCGTTGCCCCTCCCCTTGGACCCTACTTGGGGCCAAAGATCACTTTATAATCTAGCTACATTCCTAACCCTGTAATCCTAATTCCGATTACCTAATTAGGTCTTTTCTTCCGCTATTCATAAAGGGATTTACATTCCAATAACCCTGAAGGTCGTGACCTTAACCTGTCACATTCTTTTACGACTTGTCTGACCCTTTGCCCAGGTTACCTCCTCTAGGCCTTAGTAACCGACAACCTTGGATACCAGGGTTGTCACACAATAAGACGTGTAATAGGCTTTAAATAGTCTACAACGAAAATAACGTAAATTAAGACAAAAAAGTTTTACAGTGTATAGTTATTGAGTTCACATAAATTAGACCGTTCGATAATTCACGCATGAAAATTTGGATAAAACAAAGAATTTACCTTTGGGAAATCTTTCCACGCATATGTTAATTTTGAAAAGAGGTGTTTTTCTAAAAAAATGTTGGCTTCGCGAGAGAGAATTGTAAAAGACGGCAATAGAACATATCGATTTTCTTGATGTAAAGGCGGTTCGTTTGAAAATGCCGTCATTTGCATAAGTTGAATGCTGTTGATTCAAACATATGCCGTATTTTCGTCTTTCCCATTTTCAGAAGAAAACTAGACGAAAACCAAAATAAAGGGTCGAGGACCTGACTTATGGAAGCCTGTTTTTGTCAATCTCTAAAAGAGAGATTCCCACATGACGCTCAAGACATGTACAAGCATCCGGCATTCAACATGTTCCATCGAACTTCTTCCAAAAATTAAATGCAACGCAGGGTTCCAAATGACATTCATTGACATCCACCAATGTTATTCTTTTCAAAGTGAGACGCAAAAACACAGACAATCTTTGAAGGTTGGAAGTAAACAACATACTGTAGTTGGAGTAAAAATGATTAATTAGTAAGTATTATTTAAAAGGAAATTTTCTTGGTTTATTAGTTAAACGACTCAGAAAATTTTGCTATAATTAAATTTCTTTTATCAGCATTTTTTTTTCAAAAAACAAAAAAGCTTATAACAAATTGTAATGTTTCAACAGTGTTTTATCAGATAAATATTTTGTTAGAGTTGCTAAAAAAACTCAATATCAACACGGCGGCCGAGTAACATTCTGGTGCACTCTAAGAAATAATGGTGCAATCAAGTTTTTTTATCACTTAAAAGTATTTGCTTGCATATTTTGAGGTGTTAAAAATTATTTTGGGATTTACAAACACTTAATAGTATTTCTAAACTCATAAGAAGATGTTTTCAACGAAAAATCGTTCAAAAACACTTCTAAAGGTGCCTTTGAAAAGGCAAAGGCACAACTACTCAAATTGAGACACTATTTCTGTGTTGACATCATAATTTTTGTAGATATCCGAATTTATCAAATGTCGTCATCAGAATTTAACGAATGATATCATCAGAATTTTAACGAATGACGTCATTATCATAATTTAAAAAATGACGTCAGCATCCGGATTTTAACGAGTGACGTCATAATTTATAATTATGATGTTAACGTGAGTTCAACCGATGACGACATCCATTAAAAATGACTCATTTTCAGGAATTTTACCGGACATTTTTTTTCCCAAAATTCGATCGGACATTTTTCGGACAACCGAAACTCCCAAACAACCCCTTTAAGTCAGTAAAAACCGAATAGATTAAATTATAACGTATGATAACTCGCGTAAATAACTGGCGGCAATTAGCAACAAAAAGTTCCTCCGATTCCTCCAGTTTGAACGTAGCTTAAAACGCTCACTTAGCTCATTCCTTCTTCAGCGCCCTCTATCGAGCGTTAATGAAAAAAAAGCGTCATTTTTCACCGGAACGAGCCTTCCGATAACGTTTCTTTTTCGGCTTTTCTCATTCCTCTTCCTCCTAATTAAGCGCTTTTCTCCTCTCGCATCCTAATTAACAACATTCGTAATTGCAGCTCGTCGTCCTTGGGCAACGAACGCATTTGGTGCAATTCAATTAAAAAAGGCGATGCAGCCGTCCAGCCGATGAGCCGAGCCGAGTCGGCTGACTTCCTCTTCTCGTATCGACCTGAAACGAAGCGACGGAAGCCTCGGGACACAATTTCCTCGACCGTCGCTCATTAATCGACGCGGAATCGCGGATTCACAACGACAATCAACGCGTTAATTAGGCAAGGACCCAACATTAAGTTTAAAGCGGAAGATGAGCTTAAAGTCGATCCGTGTATACGTGCAAGTCAATGCCCGCTTACGGTAATCGCTTTCTCCACAAACTCAACAACAGTTCGTTCTACGAGAAACCAGTATTTTTTTCCCTTTTAAATTGCTTCTGTCTACCAGTGATCCGTTGTTCATGGTGAATGTTTATATTTTTTTTTCACGAATTAATAAATTTTTCAACAATTCACTGTTGATTTTTTTTTTTAAAAAAAAGGCACCGAAGCAAGGCTGTGCTATTCTGCAATTTTTTCAACGTAGAACTAATGAACGTTTTGGACGGCATAGTAAATGATGAATTCATTCGATAAAATTCTGATGTTGAGGTCATTTTCAAAATTTAAGAAAATGACTTCATTAGCTGAATTTTAATGAATGATAATATCAGAATCAGAACGTTTGGGACTGCATAGTAAATGATGAAGTCATTCGATAAAATTCTGATGATGACGTCATCTTCAGAATTTAAATGACGTCATCAGCTGAATTTTTAATGAATGGCGACAGCATCAAAATTTTAATAAATGACGACACCCAATTATTTTTTTACTGAATTACGTCATCATCCGTTACTATGAAGACGTCAGCATTTACATGAATGAGGTTAATCATTTACAATGTACCATGATAACGGCAATGGTTTTCGGGACATTTTGTGGGACAAAATTAAGCTTTGAATTCATTCAAAATTGACGCGTGAGGAATTTTAAAATGTGAAATTCACAAAATTCTTAGTTATTTACCTTTGGTGAAGAGCAGAACAGATTTTCACATTGAAAGTATTTCACGTGATGCTTAAAAATATTCTCGCCGTAATCCCTCAAGAGACTGCACATCTGGCATACCCTCTTCAGGCACTGAGTTATGGTTTTTAAGGCGAAAGAAACGTTCATCTTTAAAAATATTTCATTTTTCCGCAAAACGCAGCGTAGGCGAAAAAAACCAACCATATATATATAAGAAAAAGATAAGGGAAAATTTCCTCTTGTTATTTTATCCGCGTGTATCTGCGCGACGTCTTTGTGTAAGAAACACGTAAAGAAAAAATCAGGATGTTGGTTGTCGGACAGCCGACGAGACCCTAGATCGCTTTTGCCGTTCATGTTGTTGTTGTCGTTGTCCTCTTTCGGCAGAATTTTCATTACGTTTTCCCCGGCCTCTTGACGAGCGTGTCATGTCGTCCAAAGCAAAAGGTCAGAGGTCGATCCCGGTCTCTCGTGTTATTTGTCAAAGCATCGATTACATTGTTTGTCACGTGCTGCCCCCGAAAGCGAGCCATCGCTGAATGCCTACGAGCAATGCTGCACTGCCCCCCAAATCGGCAATCACTTAATTCATGAGTGCTTAAGAGCAATGGTAAGCTGCCCCCGAAAGCGGGCAATCACTGAGTGCATACGAGCAATGCTGAGCTGCCCCGCGTAGGTTCGAAGAGCTGGTGAATGAATCTTTGCAATATCTTATTTTGATTTCTTCCAGAATTTGAAAATTTCTTTCTGAAAGGATTACTTTGAAATATTTCTTAGCACACTGAATACATTAGTGTAATAGTGTTCATTTAACGCACCACATTGTTTTCCTAATGCCACGTTTTCATGCTCGGAATCACTGGTTCTTGCAGCGTAAGGGGCCATCCATAAATGACGTCCGGAAAAGGGGGGAGGGGGTATGTGAAAATGGGACACAGGCGGACAGGGAGGGGGGGAGAGATGTTCAAGTAAAGTGGACGCCCGGATGTCAACTTGGGCTTAAACTTTCATCAGTTTTAGACGATAAATTGATCGCATTGGTTTCATTTTCTTGCTAATCAATTTATAGGCAAATTTACTGATTTCTGCAGCTTACATAGTCTGCATAAGCTATTAAATACTTTACCGTCCCTGTAGATATATATTTTGACCTTTAAAACTAGGTGGTTTGCTATCCTGTTAGGAGAAATTCCTTGTTTTATCAAAAGCTGCGAATTTGTGCAGTTAGTTCATTGGTACAGGTAGTTCATTGTCTCAGTAATATTTTTGATAAATTTATATCCTGGATATTATTTTGCATCAAAAGTAGAAGTCAATATGCATATGCACGTGTACAAATCCCTGAAAGCATCAATAACTCAACATACTCACAAACATAACTCACAAGGAAATCATTGAGCTGACAAGTGCAGGTATTAAGGAAAACAAACCACAGACGAAAGCAACCATGTTAACAATTAAAAAATACGGATGATTGGTTAAAATCAGATTT
This sequence comes from Megaphyllum sjaelandicum, assembly GCA_034698745.1. Taxonomy (NCBI): domain Eukaryota; kingdom Metazoa; phylum Arthropoda; class Diplopoda; order Julida; family Julidae; genus Megaphyllum; species Megaphyllum sjaelandicum. Next base: position 4,778 of record JAQGBX010008281.1, read on the forward strand.
TTAAACTTTTTTGGTAATTCACCTAATTAAATTTTGTTTCATCTGTTTTACTTGCAGTTATAATATTCTGTAGGTATGTGGTTCACTAATTCTAATATTATCAAAGTAAAAATTGATAAAGACCATAATAAAAATTGCGTATGTAATCATCAAGCTGTTTCCAAAATTGAGCGGGACATGGCCGGAATAGGGATGGGGGAGTCTAAAAACCCGTAAAAATACAGAACGTCCTTTATGGATGATCCCTTTGAAACCACGACTTGCGTATCATAATTGTCACGTTACAAGAGCAGGACAAGTCAATTTTATCGAATAATCACTTTAAATTCTAAGTCTCTTTGTCTTCAAGTACTTAAAAGTCAGTTTGAAACTCAAAAATCAAATGGTAAATTTTAAACTAAAAATGATGAAGTCGTAAATTCTTTCGAGTTGAGTTCCAGGAGAAATCACGACTTGTGTATCGTAATTGTCACGTTACAAGACGAAGCAAGTCAAATTTAACGAATAATCACTTTAAACTGTAAATCTATTTTCTTTCAAGTACTTAAAAGTCAATTTGGAACTAAAAAAAAATGATAAATTGCAGCCAATATCTTCCGAGTTGATTTCTAGGCGAACTTAGAATCCTACTAATTAAACATGACTCTGGCTTAATTTTTATTGTACTTATTTACCAAAAGTGACATTTTCGCAAGATGTGTTGTTCCAATTTCGTTACTAGGGAATTTTCTTGTCAAAATAAGGAAATGAAGTGGAATGCATTTAGTAACAGTTTTTTGATCAGATTGCTTTTCGGGATAACTGTAAGGTGACCTGCGCGTGTATCTTACGCACGTGCAAAAAAACGGCACGTGCCTAGATTTTTGGAACGTCGGATCGAAACTGGAAGAATTCTCCGAGCCGTTTTTCGTTTCAAATTTCATCATTTTACACGTTTGAGCCCAGCCTTGAAAGCCTAAATTTCATGTGATTTTCGGGCGAAAAATCGGAGCCCTAGCGGGAACCACCGTGAACCCCCCGTATCCCAAAATTGACAACGTCGTCGACCAGAACCCGACAAAAATCCTACGAAAATTTGCCGTAATGATCGAATAAGCGGAATATGCGAGTGGAATATGTCGACTAGTCGAAGGTCATCAGCCCGAAATTCCGACAATGCGGAATCCAGGAAAGAGTGCCTATCCACTTTGGAAAAGTACGGCTTTTACTTGGGAAAAACCATCGGCTATGGTTCCTTCTCCAAAGTGAAGGTAATGTAGTCGGCTATATGACGCCAAGATGGCCGCTTCAGAATCAGAAGTGCAAAAATGGGCCAAAAGTTGCTCTTTTTGGAAAAGCCAAAGATATGGCTTAATTCGCATTTGTGACATCCGCCTCCTTATTTCAGTTCAGCACCTCCTAGCGGCCTAAATTAACCTCTAAGATTATTTTATGGAATAAAACATTTTCCAAAAGTTGCCATATTAGCATAAAGCTTTTACAGACATCTTGTTTTTGTCATATCCGCTTCCTCCGCTTCAAAAGTGACATAACTCGTATCACCTTTTAGATGGGAACACGCCTCCTTATTTCCGTTCAGCACTGATGTAAAACATTCTCCAAAAGTTACCATATCTTAACTGTTTTCAAAAGACAGGATTCAACAGGGGCCCAAATTTTGGGATATCTAAAGACATTCGATTAAAGACGTCTATCAAAATGCCATTTTAAAAATGCACGAAAATGACACGTTATAAATCATTGATGTCTTAAGTATGGATTTTTACTCTTTAGCAAGCATATTCCCGTCAGGACAAGTGTCAAGTGGCAATCAAAATCGTCAATAAGAAGAAGGCCAGACCCAACATTCTGGAGCGATTCTTGCCGAGAGAAGTACAAGCGGTCAAATCGGTGAAACACAGAAACATCATCAATTACTTAAATTGCATCGAAACGCCCAGCAGGTGCGTCATAGGGCATCTCAATCATTTCACTTCTTAAATTAGTAATTCGAGAAATGGATGTCGGTCACTCAAACCAGTCAAAATTCTGATCTATCAAACCATAACAACAATACCAATCGTAAATTGATGTCGAATTGAGCAAATTCAAAAAAATGCTGCAATTGACCATCGAAAAAACAACTTCTGTCTAAGATGCAATGGATCAAAACTCGAGATATTTGCCTTTGTTTTAAAATATATATACGAATACTGTATATGCAAGCTACGTTGTATACATACATTTGTATTTCAAGCAAACTTTCTAGAAACGTCCAAAACATTTTCTAAAAAAAAATAGATATTTGATAAAAATATAATACATGTATATATATTTGATACAATTTTTAACACGTTCTTGAAATGTTACCGAAACGTTCATGGCATGTATACATACAGAATATATAGCCCATGTTTTGATTTGTTTTCCGAAGATATGTTAAAAAATGTTAAGTAAACTGAAAGAAATTGTCCATGATATCGTGTCATGACACATGGGTAAAAAATTATTCCTTGACATGGGTTCGACACGAACGTCAGTAGGGATGCTCAGACAGAAGCTTTACGAATCGCACTTTTGGAAGTCTTTCAATCACGTGAGCAAGTGTGTAACATCGACACGCTAATTGGGTTAAAAAGATCAAGCAAGGATATCTGTTTTAAACCAATTTGTGCATTTCTTTTGCACACGTGACATCATAATTTCAAAAAGTGCCATTTATAATGCTTCTGTATGAATACCCCTATTGATATTTCGAGTATATTAACACGCTTTTATACATGCTTTAGGGAAACATGTTCAAACTAAATCATTTGCAAGAAATCAAGATGTGAAATTACGAAATTAACCCAATTTTCATGTTCATATTATATACAGCCCGTTACCAAAATAATGTACTCAAAATAGGTCGCACCCCCGCTTCAAAAATGACACAATTCAACATTTTTAATTTTGAAAAAAAAAGCAATTTTTACTGCATGATAAAATAAAGTGACATTACTGTCTGTATATGTCTCCTTTTACTGAAATAAGAGCTCATTTCATTTCGCTTGAATAACTACCAATTTGAACATCAAATTGACAATTTTTGAATTGTGCCACTTTTGAAGCAGGGTTGCGTTGTGATATATTATAGTGCATGTTTTAACGAATATACCCGACTTTTATAAATACAAGTTTCATTGACCGTGCAGTTGCGTTGCAAATGTAGGGTTTATCTCGTCATGGAGTTGGCCAAGAAGGGCTCTCTACTGGAACTCATTCAAGCAAAGGGCAGAGTTCAAGAAAGCCAAGCTCTCAATTGGTTCGTTCAGTTGCTGGATGCTGTGGAATATTGCCATAATGTCGGTTGGGTACACAGGGACCTGAAGCGTAAGTACACCATGCTTAATTGACTTAACATTCTAAAAATTTCACCCCAAAACGAATCTTGAAAAAATTGTTAAATTCTCAATAATCATCAGTGGAAAACATCTTGATCGACGAAAATGGCAACGTGCGCCTCACCGACTTTGGATTCGCTAGGCCATGGATTAGGAGTTCCAATGGGTCTTTCGAACCCAGCCGAACCTTCTGCGGAAGTTACTCTTATGCAAGCCCGGAAATATTGAAAGGTACCAAAAAGCCTTGCTGTCAGAGGTGAAATTCGTGAAAGAATTGCCCTCACTCAACTTGTGATCCACGTGATTATTTTTATTTGTGATTGTTTTTTGAAAAAAAAATCTAGAACTACATCTAGGGCTGCATAGTAAAAATGACGACGACAAAGTCATGATTTAAGGAATTATGTCATCATCAAAAAATTATGAATCAATGTCGTCTGCAGAATTATAATGGATGGCGTCATAATTCATTGACAGAATTTAAGGAATGACGACATCATAATTTAACAAAATAACGTCATCATTCGAATTTTAATGAATGACGTTATCATCAGGATTTTTATGAATGACGTCATCATACAATTTTTAGGAATCATGTCATCATCAAAAAATTATAAATGTCGTCTTCAGAATTTTATTGGATGGCGTCATCAAAATTGTAATGGATGACGTCATTAAAAAAAATTTCGGACATTTATTTAATCGTTAATTGAATAGGATATTTTTGGGACATCTGAAACTCAAAAACTTCTTTCTTAAATCGGAAAAAAACGTTGCTCAACGTCAAAAATACATTTTTAAAAATGGTAATTTGTTCATTTTTGTAAAAAAAAAATATTGAGGAACTTTAAATAATCGCTGGGGGAAGCGTACTTTTGTTTGCGATGTGAAATGCAATGGCCGAATTAGCAATGATAGCATGAACCATAGATGGCGCTCGTATTTTTAACCGGATAAACATTTGCAAAAGTTCAAAACCCTCGCACGATAGGCGCCACAATGGGTCACCCATTTCTACGATACAACGTAGAAAATTAGTTGTATGATGTAATAATTGTGTTTTTATTGATAGAATCCATTTTTTCCCGATCATACATTAGGACGACCTTATGACCCTCGTCACTCGGACATCTGGAGCCTCGGGATAGTATTGTTTGCCATGACGTATGGACGTTTGCCGTATGATGATTCCAATAAAAGCGTAAGTTGTTATACATAAAACATCCAAAACTGTCAATGACAATTGCTAGCAGCCATATCTCCGAAACGATAGACAGTCATAATGCATATCTCTCTTAATTTTGAATCAATGACGGCCATCCGAGATGTCTAACTGACTGCAACGAATAGCATTTTTGCGTTAAAAATATGCAAACAAATATATATAACGTCTGAAAACCAAAGTACATGTACGTGCAATTGCAATAATATCTGGTGAATGTTAATTGAAAGGAACTGCTGCGCCAAGTGACCAAAAAAGTGATGTTTCCGGAAGTCGCATTTCACGTGAATCCTGACATCATGAATCTGCTAGAGGACATTTTGGTTCCTGCTGATCTCAGACCGAGCATTAACGATATCCGATCGAGCAAGTGGGTCTCGTCTTTTCGATGATCACGTGACAAGAAAGAAAGCGAGACCAAGGACGCCATTCTCAAGCTCATTTAGCCGATAAAGCAATATAAGAAAATGTAGGAGAATGATAAAATAACAAAAAACCACATATCTTATGCTATTAACGTTGAAATATGAATCTTGTTCAATAAAAATTACCAAATTAATAAAGCTACAAAATTCTGTCAATTATGCTCAAGGCAATTCCAGTACTGAGTACATTTAAGAAATTATAACTTACATCACGGTGTTAGTCTTACACCGTGACTTACATGTATGTACTTTGCAGAAGTTTGTTTCCAAAAAAACAACTAGTAACAGTTAAAGGCTGTCATGCAGCAAAAGTTAAAGTGTATGTAAAAGTTTTAAAAATGTGGAAAGTTATATCTGGAAATAAATTGCGAGAAATTGCTGGAAAGTTGTTTAACTAGAAACAATGTTCTGTTGCTTCACACATACTTTCATACATGTACATGTATTAACATATCAAATTTCCGTACTTTCGCAAATTAATGAAAAATAAAAAACAGTGCTTCACGTGAGGATTGAACTCACGTCCTCAAGATTATGAAACTTACGCTCTACCGACTGAGTCACTGAGGCATATGACAGCTACCCAGGTGATTTGATCGACCTTGTAGGTAGTAGCTCACAAATTCTCTACACTTTTGTGTTAAATTTATCGTAATAATTTAATTTGCGGTACTTAATTAACATTATTTGCAAACCGAAGAATCCTATCTCATATACATTATAATATAGATCATACTATCATCAATTGTTTCTAAGAAATTTAACCATGAAAAAACTGACCATGGTGGAAGTCTACGCATCGCCTCTTTAGCTCAGTGGCAGAGCACTGGTCTTGTAAACCAGGGGTCATGAGTTCAATCCTCATAGGA